>JANHGN010010353.1:5948-67623 GCA_024605025.1 Megaceryle maxima | reverse complement strand
ATCAGAGGCTCCACACGTCACCTTGAGCAAATTGACTGCACTCTGTGTTTCATGTTGATAGCCATAAATTATGGATAATATCTCCATTTAAAAAAAAAAAAATTCAAAAATAAATACATAAATAAAACCCCAACACCAGGGAAAGCATAATACTTAAAATTCTCAACATACACATTAATACTTTTCTTCAAGTACCATCCTAATTTAAATCTTGGGCAACTATCTGAGTCCATAGTGGGCTTTTGCTTTTATAGCACTGTATTTGTTTTCTAGAATACTATAACACTGAAGGACTGTATAGTGGAAGCTAATTTAATTAGAACACAGTGAGCAGATTATGTGCAT
This sequence comes from Megaceryle maxima, assembly GCA_024605025.1. Lineage (NCBI taxonomy): Eukaryota > Metazoa > Chordata > Aves > Coraciiformes > Cerylidae > Megaceryle > Megaceryle maxima. The sequence continues at coordinate 67,278 of JANHGN010010353.1, read as the reverse complement.
TGAAGAAATAAATAGAGTATCAGAATACTGAAAGAAATAGTGGAATTAACTGTAAATCCTATGAACCACTTGCTACTCTTCTCTCTGCACAAAAAAAGCTTATCACATTTGCTGGGCTGGACTTTAGAACCACAAGCCTGTGTGAACCTTGTTAATATTATTTAACTTTTTTTTTCTTTTCAGAAAAAGCAAATTTTTTTTTATTTGATATAAGTTGCATTGTCTATAGTTTGCCAGCAGAAAGTCTTTTTCTGTCTTGCCATTTTTACTTGTATTCTGAAGCCTTTGTCATATTTCTTATTACATTTACACTGAAAATTAAAATTTTAAGGAGTAAGTTTTGCACAGTATTCACAGGAGTGAACATGATACCAGAGCTAAAATCCAAACCATACAATGAAGTAGGACATGAAGAAGAGGTCAAAGGTAAGCGGTAACATCTGACAAGAGAGTACCTGTTAGATCAGAGCTGATGGACTAATCCTCTCTCTGCAATATTTCCTGAGCCCTTGATCAGCCTGTTTCCATTTTGTGTACCTAGAGAGGGAAAGAGAAACATTTGGAGAACAGATTTTATGTTTGATGACTGCAAAGTGAAGAAGAAAATAGTAACATGACATAAGTTTTCGGTAGGAAACTCACTAGAAAATAAGTTGATGTAAGTTGTTCAACTTCCTGATTTAATAGTGCTATCAGTTACTCAAAGGCCAGAGATTTCAATTTGTATTGTGCAACTCTAAGATGATGTGAAAAATAATTATTTTCGCCTTGCCCTTTTTCCTGTCTTTGGGAAAGACTTAGTACAGATGCAAATAAGGATCCAGTGGTAGGACCTAGACTGATGGTAGGATCTAGCTGTTGATAATGTAAATGGACTCAGTGACACAAAATAGTCTGCTCTTTACTGACATCTTTGAAAAGTGATGCTTTAGGTATTTCATGAAAAGTCCAGGTTGTCTAAAATCTCTCTTGAAGCTCTATGTCATGTACACAGAAAGCTTTGATGAACCAGTGATGACTGAAAGATAAAGTTTTGTTAGTAGCTGATTTGCCAAGGCTTTCAGAATGCAAAGTCTGGAAGGTGCATGTGATGCTTTGCTGGTATGAGTGGTCTGTGCAAAGAGAGGAACTTCTGAGATAAACTGAAGTAATATTTTACTGTCTTGTTCTCTTTTTCTTGTTGCTAAATTTTTGTGCTAGGAAATCAATAACACTTTTCTTTCAAACCATTTATTATTTCAACTTGTAGTGATAAAATGTGTATTTACAGTACATGAAAAAAAACTGTAATGCTCAGCTGAGTCACTCCATTTCAGATAAGATGCAATACAGTGGGAAGTGGAATAGCAACATGGATGTAAGGTGATGTAACATGTTAGAAGGAACAACTGGGGAAAAATTTGAAGCTAATAGAAATAAAGAAAGAATCCTTGTATTTTTTCACATACACATAATAAAAAACCTGTTACCTTAAGAAGGGCTTGGCTGAGGTGTCCAGTTGTTGGGTGTGAGGACAGATGTTTAAAAAACGGGTGGAAGGAAGGGACGTGAGAGAAGCAGAAGTTTTGAAAATAGGGAGGGGTGTTTGAGAAGCAAGATCTGGAACAGAAGGAAGAACAAGAAGCTTTAATGTATTGTGAGAAAGCAAGCAGGAGATTCAGCAAGAAAGGGAAGAGATTATGACTCTTCCTTGCCATTTCAAGGCTGATGACTCCAGTGACTACATGTTTATCCAGAGTGATGTAGGCATCAGTGATGGGATGAGGGCAGCAATCAGAACTTCAAATGAAAACCTCTTGGACGAGAAGTTCTACCTTTGGGGATAGACAGAAATTATTTTAATGTTGCAGGTGACAGTTCAGGCTGAGCCTTGGTGCTGTGGAGCTACCTGGCTCTGCTGCAACGTCTCACTCCATTTCTCGCTCCTAATGCAGTGTTTTAATTTGCTAAACCCATGTGCAGCTGAGGGAGGATTGATATTATTGAATGAATTTAAATGAGTGATTACAGACTGTTTAGAATAAAATCATGTTAGGGCTTCCTTCTTTCCTGTGTGCCCTGATGCTGCAGAGAGACCAGGGTGGCTGGGAGCCTCCCCAATAAACCAGTTTACCCTGGATTCTCCACAGCTGGACCCTATCGAGTCAGTGTAGTCAATTTTTGTCCACTTTTTACAAACTTCAGAAGGTAGAAAGATTTCAACAGATGCATCTGTTTGTCTGCCTTTGCTGCCCTGTGTCATACAGTGAGGTTTGGTGAAGTATTATCTCTCACTTTAAATTCTTCTCGCTTTGAGTCATTCCATCCTGTATATAATTTGAACAGGTTTTTGTATAATTATTTCTCTCAATAATTACCATTATACGATTGCTATAGCTGCCAGTTTTGTTTTTCCTTCCTGCCAGAGAATAGCAGAAATGTATTACGCATTTGTGTAACTTATGATCTTTGACTCATGTTTAAAATGCATGGAATATTTTTCATCTTCTGTTTGAGGCAATACCTCATCTGGGATCGTATCTCACAGCGTAAGTATATGCTGTGTAAATGGATGCCTTGTACTGCAATGGGGTACAATCTACAAGGAAAAAGCAAAGGCATTAAAAAAAAAAAATCTAAGTTTTGAAGGCATTAGAGGGCCAGTGAATATTAATGGCTGCAGGTAGAGGCATAATACATGTGGACAGTGATGCAGAAAGGTTTTGCATACGGTGTCTCTTTCCCTTTTCAGTAAATTTGATTTGACCATCATTATAACCCTTTGTCGTCGTCTTTTGATGAGGATTCTAGGAAATTGGTTTGCTGTGTGGTGTGTGGTTTACTGGCAGGGACAGCAAACTGGAATTCACAGGCACATGTGTTTCTGCTGAATACCTAATTCAAGAAGTTACAGAAAGAAAATAAAACTTGTGTAGCATTGAGTTGTCTGTGTGTGGGATTTTTTTGTTTGTTTGTTTGTTTCCCCCAGGGTAGGCAGGAATAGGTGCAGTGGGTTTGAGGAAAGGGGTGAAAGACTGGTAAGGATTGGTGCGGAGAGATGAAAAATTTCTGGTACCAAACCCAAACTGTCTAAAAGCTGAAGCTCATCTAGGTGTGCAGAGGACATGAGGGCAGCCCCTCCATGCCACAGAAAAATAATGTAATGATGACTTCTTGTTCTAAATGAATCCACGATACAGTTTTGAAAACTGATTTATTGCTTTCTTACCAACAAGTACAATTAGAGAAAAAAGATCTGAATCTCAGGAGTCATGCTGAATTTTCCTTGGAGGACACTAAATATTGGAATGTAAAATCAAAAATAAACAAGTAGAGGGAGAAAAAAATCAGAATACTTGGGAAAATGTGTAGGCAAACACTTGGAGTATATGAACGCATGAACATGAGACACTTTTCCTGAGAGCCCAGGACTAGTATTAAAGTTTACATTATGGCACAAACCAGTTTATAATTGCAGCTAGAACGGGGTGCTTGGAAGAGATTAGATAGGTCCTCTGTGTGCATATGGTATGTTAGGCACATGCGAGCTTGAACACCTAACTTGTCTTTGCCTTTTAATATTTTGACTAAGTGAGCAAACAGGCTGACTCTACAGATGCATTTGATTACTAATGATCTTTCTAACATGAGCAGCAGCGTGATTTATTAGAATAGTTGTTGACTGGAATTCCAAGAAAAGGTAATTGTTTCAGAATTATCCCCACAATTAATTTCACATGTGTGAAGTCCATTAACTCCAACTATGGGATACGTGTAAATGTTCACAGTGAGAGCTGAGTTTTAAGATGGGAAGGATGAGCCTCTGGCAATGGTAGCCGATTTGAGGGGAATCTGAGTGCAGGAAGGTTGTGTTGGGTTGGGGTTTTTTTCTGCTCTGTCTCTGACTTCCTCTATGACCTTAACTAATCCTTCTGTTCCTCTGAAATGACAGTGTTCATCAGTGGAATGAAATCATGATGAAATGGAATCAGAGATCCTAAAGCACCCAGACTACGGCAACAATAGCTTTGTAAGTAGTAGAATAACAGTTTTAACACATTATTATCATTGATCCTTAGTCATCCACAGGTTTTTACACTGCCTGTGTTGTTGTCTGACAGTAGAACGGCAATAAGATGTCAGACTATTGTAAGAAATGTGTATGCATTTGGAGAACTACTGCTTGTGCTATACCATGAAATGTTAACAAATATGATGTGCCAAAACCCCCATTGTATGCATCCTCAGCAAACACGGTATAGATGTTATGACTCATAATGCAATGAATTTTGAACAGAATTAATCCTTACTCAATCATTAAACAATGAGAAATATTGAGTTGTTTTTCTTAAGGATTAGGAAAATTCTTTTGGAAAGAGACAAACATTTGTCCCTGCTGGAAGCTCCTTCAGCTGTAATGCATCATTGTGCCTGACCAGCCCTAGAAACCTTGGAAAGACAAAATATGTACAATCTGGTTGTTAAGCATATGTGATATGTTTTGCCTTGTCACCTGGCAACGAAAAGGTTTTTCTAAACAAGTTTCATACATTGCCAAAATTCCAACTTTTTTGAAACACGTAAGCTGCTTATTTTTTATTTATTTATTTTTCCTTTGTCAAATACAGCCCAAGGTACATCTTTCTCAGAGTAGCAAATGTTAGCAATTCTACCGGTGGAAGAAATAAGTCCTATAAATTTAATTCACTTAGTCCTGTGTTCTGCATTTAACAGCACTGAGACTGTCAGAAAATAAAGAAAAAATGTTGTCTCCAGAACTAACTCATCATCTGTCCTACACGTGTTTTAAAGTTAACAACCAAACAAACCAAGCCCAATAAATCCTTGATTGACCTAAATTCAGCTAATAAGCATAAAATTAAAAGAAATGAGTCCTGCTCCTGATAAAGCCTTTAAATAATAAATAACTTCTGGGATCTATACATTGTTTAGGAGGAATATGTTTATGATATCTTGGGAAAGAGAAGTGAAAGTTAGTAATTTTTCTTTTTTGAGTTAAAAAGTATTTAGCATGGAAGTGATCAAATCATTGGCCGCCATGTCTCTAAGTGTTTAGGTCAGGGAGGAGGGGAAAAAAAACCAAATCAAACCACCGAGATGTCATTTCCTGAGCTTGAATTAAAGGCTTTAAGAAGAATACTTCAAGCAGCAGTGGGAAAGCTACATTGCTACACACTGGCTAACTTTAATAACCTCATACATTCGGTTACCTCCTTAATCTGCCACTTACGTTTTCTATGCATCTGCCACTATCTGATTACCAATATATTTATCTTTGACCATCGGTCCCTTCCTCCCCTGTGTGCAGCAGTGTCAGTGCTGATCCAAGCCAGCGTTGATGGGATCACAGCTCATTACCGCACGGAAGGTGATTGGGATGTGGTCGCACAATGGGGTGTGACACCGTTGAGCAAGGGGAGGCGTCTCGTTATAAATGACAACGCTCGGGTAATGACACCCAGAGTTTGGGAGTCAGCAATGATGAGTGGACCTCTTAGAGTTACCCTCAAAAGGAGTAAAGAAAGATGACACCCAGGAAATAAAAATGAATAGTTTCCATGTGATTCACAGACAATTTTACTGGTTCCTTGCTACCAGTACTGTCATCAACACATGATAAAAATGATGGGCTGTCACTGGATGTGCCCACCACCACATGGCCATGAGCATTGGAGTGCCACATGTTGGCGCTGTGCTGCAAGGGGAAGGGTTTAGGTTTTTGATTGCCTAAATGGTAAAAAGTGATTTTGGTATTTTGTGCCATGAAGACAGCAAAAAAGGGCTTTACAGTGATAAAGCAATGGTAGCCTCCTTGCCGAATGATGCAGCACTTCCTATTAATGCTGTACGTTTTTAAAAGATCTGTATTTTTTCAAAGACAAACATCAAATAGAAGGAAAAAGGTTATGTCACCTTCACCCTCACAGCACTGTCATTTATATGCTATCAGCTCATTAAATTCACATTAAGATACTCCATGGGACTTTAGGAGCTATTAGTGCACCTAAAATGGCATAACAAAATCTCAGTTCACTTTAAGAGAGATGGCATTGCGACATTTTGTATTTCATCACTGAATTATTGTAGTCTCAGATGCATTCTGCTGTGATGGTAATGGAAGGAGGAATACTAGAGAGGAAAGCTGTCCATTTGTTTGTCCCCAGGGAGAAAAAAAAGAAAGTTTGATAAAAAACTAGAGTGAAAGTAAAGCATTAACAATTTAACCCCTGTAGCAATGCTAAAGCACACACAAGATTTTTTTATATTCTGCTTTTCAGGATGTTTTAAAGAAAGAAAGAAAGAAGAAAATTTGTATATAGGGAGTTGCTTTGGGCAATGGAAGGTGCAGCAAATGTACTGCGTGAATGAAGGCATCTTAGCCTTTTATAGGTGAAGTTTCTCATGACAGCCACAAAATACTTTCCTTCATATAAATTATCATGGAAAAAAAAAAAAGGGTATTGTGATTAAATTTTATTTTCTTGTTAGTTTGTTGTTGTTTCTTCCCTCCTCCCCAGCTTTCAGCAGCAGCAAATAAGTGTTCTGCTACAGGTAAATCTGCAGCCCTGTATTTATATATCTCACATGGGATAATTGCTTAGGCACTGTGCTCAGGAAAGAATAAGAAAAACTGAAGGTATAATAAGTTATCATTAAAGAAATAATATCCATCAATACTAAATAAACACTATCCTGCTTAATAAAAAAAAAAAAAAAAAAGTGTTGCATATCTAAAATAGTAAACCATATATATTTGTTTTGGCTCTGGAAAGTTTGGTCTGAGGATGCTTTCTCTACATATTGTATCTGTTAAATGTTAGTGAGTTAAATTCAGTTTTACATTTGAGGCAAAGTTAAGTTAATTTTCATAAGAAATGCATGGATAACTAAAAAAAAAGTCATAAGCAAGTTGAAGTAGGTTCAGTAATATTTTTTTCTTAATACCTATTTAGAAATATTTAGAAAACATAGTAATGCCTTAGAATTGCTTCCTCCCCTCTCCAATCAGCACACAAATGCCATGACTCAAGAGCTTAACCTCAAAGACAACAAAAAGCCATCAGAACAAAAAGTCTATTTGAGAGTCTAAATCATCACAGAGCCTTCAGATAAGCACATACACAGGGAGTAAAATTCATCCCTGTGCAGAGAGCCAGGACAAGCACAACTCAAGCTTTCAAAACACCTCTTAACTACAATTACCTGATACACGGGTCTTTGGTGGAGCAGCAGTGAATTTCTTCAGTGGAGAGGGAGCTCGAAGACATGGGGAGAGTCACGGCAAAATACAGCTCGAGGTTTTGAGAGGTCGAGGGGAAGGAAGTGGCAGCACAGGGAATAATCGTTTAATAAATGCAGGCCAAGCACCTGCTAAATTTAACACAGCATTTTACCACGTTCGGTGCTTCCGAGCATAATCTCTTTAGCACAGGGATTCTGCTGCTTATTAGATACTTCACCTGTTGAAAAGCACAACACCGGTTTTATCATCAGTAAGCCCTTCTTGAATGGTTACTCTGAACCTGACTGTACAGTGGATATGGTTTTCTAACAGACAAAAAAACTCCACAATAAACAAACAGATGTGCTACACTTAAAATCTTGGGTTTTACACGATGCTGGTTTGCCCTTTCCTGATGGTGGGAGATGCTGATGTGAGTGGTGGGTGGCTTGGGAGGCAGCACAGCTCAGTCTGTTACATCCTCTCTGCTTTCTGGCAGTCATTAATAGGGAATTTTGTCCAGTCCAGGGCATGTTTTTTAAAGGTCTAATGAAGTATTATTGTTATGGCTAGAGAGTATGAAATTTTAACCTATCTTCAGTACAGTTGAAGCTGTGAGACATGGTTGCTTCTGAACAGGGGAGCGTAGCATTTAGGATGATGTAAGGCAAGAATAAGCAGTATTTGTGCCACTAAGTTTGGGAACATATGGGTGCAGTGGACACCCAGTGGAAGATGTCAAAATCAAAGGATGCTCACTGATGGATTGATCAGTGAGTTAAAGGTGGCTATAATTATATGTATTCCAAGTGTTCTGTTCAAACCTCAAGATTCAAACTTACTGTGTTAGTAGAAGAATAAGTCAATTTAGATTTAATCAAAGGTTGCAAGAGCACACAGAAGTGAAATTGCACCAGGCTCTAAGTCATACTAATGTCAGTGACCACTGTGTCATGGATTTATGGGCATTCAGCAAGGGAATCCACAGAGACTTAACCACCTATGTGGAAATATACTTTCATAATACATTAAAACATTTATCTAAAATTTAATTTAGATAGATTCAGATTATTTATTTAGATTTTATTTAGATATAAGTAGCTCTTGCTGTCCCTTCAAGGGCAACATAGTTGTGTAGAAGACAATCATGCAGTCAGGGTATGAATTAAAGCTTGTCTTCATCTGCTAACTTAGATGGAGGTTTTCTTCTGATCCACACATCTTTGACTCCTCCAGACTAGACTTTCCTCCTCAGAGTGCATATCTTGGCAGGGATGTCCTATGGCAAAAGAGCTCCAGCACAGCTGATTCAGAGCTGAAGGCCTTCCTGTGCTGTTGGGAAGAAAGACTGGGAGAAATCTTTGTTATGTTTCTCTCCCATCTACAGCCTAGAATAGCACTTAGGTTACTGAGAATGACATTTGGTCCAGAATTTATCAGAGCTGACTAACTCTACCCCTTTCAAAACAAATGTCAAGGGAGGATAGACCCAGCTCTACTCCAGGCTAAGAGCACATGGCTGGGTGCTACAGATGAGGATGTGGAGGGGGCGTAGGGGGCGTTTGCTTTCTCCCCTGTCACCTTTCAAAATGCAAACATGAGCCACTTTATCTGCTGTGTGTTATAGTCTGCATCTACAAGATAAAAATAAAGTAAGTGTTGACATCATTACTGTCCACCAGAGAGGCTGATTTTACATTGAAATCACCATGCAGCATTTTAGTAAGTTTGCCAAAAGATCCAGTGACTCCACTATTTAATAGCATTCAGGGATATCTAATTTACAATCTTTTCGTCAACTCCAAATAATTCACATTATTTGTTTACTGTAAGTCTATTATAAAGTAGCTTTTATTTAATATCTTGCCTGACCACCCAGGCCCTATGAGTGTCTTGCACCATGTCTTACTGATACTTGATGTTTGTTTTACAAGGTGAGGCAGTCTATTCCCTATACTTGTATAGGCACCTAATCCAAAAATCTCCTTAAGCTAGTAAAGAGCTTCATTTTTGCTCTTTAGTTTTTTGTCACACCTCATGACATATAGTAGATAATGATTGTTGCTGCTAATGGCTTGTCTGCAGTGCTAATCCTTTCTCAGGTATTAACTGGAATGGTTTGAAGTAAATTTTGGTTATAGACCTTTCTAGGGTTTGGAATCTTGGTATTATGCAGTGTGTCAAGAAAATAACCATGGGACAAATTACAGTTCAGTTGTTCTTACAGCTGCACTAGACCTGCCTGGCTGCATGACATTTCCAGGAGGGCTCAGTGGTACCCACCACCCTCTCAAAAACTCATTGGCCAAAAGTTGAACCAGCATGTGCCTTGGCCAGTTTGCAGAATCCACCCCAGTATCCCACTCCCAGAAGACTTTAACTTCCTCATTACCAGTTTGAGGGGGCCAGGAGTAGAATAAATCAAGAGCTGAAGAAATTTATGCTCTTTAAAAGAAACTGATGGGCTACGATGTTAGTGCATAGTAATGTTATTCTAAGTACCCACGATGCTGTTTTTGGCACTGACACTCCGCTACAGCGTGTAGGAGAGATCCTGACCTGCCTTCCTTTTGTGGCTACACACGAGGAACTATGTCAATAAGAAAATTATTTGTGTTATCTCAGTCAATTAAGGAGTGTATTTTGAAATAATGAGGTGAAGCCCAGAGCTGTAAAGTGTGGTAGATGCTTTGACGAAAAAGAAAAACCTCAAAACAAACAATTTATAAGGATGGAGTACTTTTATTAGCCTGAATGATGAACAGCAACTTTAGTATTTAGTTTAATGTGTAAGTAGAAATGTAGAGTAAAATTAAAAAAACAAAACAAACCAAAACTGTAGTCAACTTCAGATATGCTTGTTAAATCAGAGAGGAAAATATAAAGACTTGTGGGTTTGGTTTTGTTTTGTTTTGTTTTCTGGGGGGAAAATAAATATAAAAGGTCACAACATGTTTCTAACTTATCTGGACATGACTAGAGGGAAAAGCTGTGAAGCAGAGTTCTCCCATGGACTCCAGGCTTCAGCTCAAACCCATCATTATAAGTGATCAGTCAGTACCCTGCTTCTGTCTTGTGCACTTGTCTGAGCAAGAAGATCCCAGGTACGAGGATTTGTAGAGGAATCTCCACCATCAGTGGTGAGACACAATACTGAGTGGTAGCCAAATGTCCAACGGGGTCCACTACCACCAAGGCACAGGAGAAGTAAAAAGCTCTCTGACACTTTTTCTGATGGTTCTGTAGTAGCTAAACATGGCTTCTAAGATGGTACATTAATATCTATAAGTGTACTTCGATTACTAATGTGAGGCATTTAGCATAATGGCAGAGACTATTGCTAGGGGTTTGGCTATGTGATTGAGTTACTGTGGCTGGACAAATTAACAAGATATCAGCTGAGCCCCAGAAACCAATTTGGTGCACCCTCGTGGCCTGTGGCAACAGGAAGGTAAAATACATTATCTTCAGCTTGGAAGAAAAGAAGTCTAACTTGTTTAATCCTCTTTTGAGACGGCCCAAGAACATTCAAATTGGGCAGAGCATTTCAGCAGATCCTTAGTGATGTTTCAGTCAGGGGTAACTCTTGAGTCTCATGCCTAGGTCTGTAAATTTGCCTGCACTGTGTCTAGGTTGCCTTGAAGGACTAAACAGCCAAACGAGTGTGGATGTCTGCAGGCTGCCTTCTGTGGGACTGATGTGCTGAGGAAAGGGCCATCAGGAGGGGTGGTGTAAGGAAATGAGTGTAAATAAACCAGACAAAGTTAATGCCAACAGGAATGCCACGGCATGTCAATGCCAGCTCTGTAATATAATAACTCCAAAGAATTAGGACATTTGTCAATTTTTAGTCAGGTCAACATTAAGTTTTTGTTTCTTTTTTTTTTTTCTTTTTTTTTTTTTTTTTAACATATTCTAAAACACAGTGTCTTATGTCAGGGGAAGACTGGCATAGGCAGAAATTAGGAAAGATGTTTGTTAAAATTTGAAGTGATTGAATTCTGAGTATGGATTTCTACTATATTTGCTTGCTTTCAAAAGGTGGCATGTGATGGGACACGTATGTTACAGTGCACTCAGACACACTGTTAATTTTGTGCAGGACAGATAAAGTAGACTTCGGGGATAACTTTAGCTTTGTGTGTGTGTCTCACTTTGTTATGAAGTGTCATATATAACCCAGCCTCACTCAGACACCCTTCAGGAAATACTCGTTCTAGCACTGAAATTGCCAAGTACATGATACTTTGATACTGCTTGTGGTGAACATTGCCTTGGGAAGTGTTGCACATGAAGAAACACGGTGCTTTATGTGCTTGTTGGGGAGAGAAGATGTTAATTTGGAGGATGAAAATGGCTTTTCAAAATGTAAATAGGTAAAAATGTACATTTCTTCTTGTTTTCTATGGAACCATCCTCCACGCCTCTTCTTGAAGATGTGGAGTCTCAGCACCTCGTTGTACAAGTATCTTCTCTTGTAGGCCATCATATGAGTTTTCCTACTGACTATTGACACCTCGTTTGTCATGTATCAGTTTAGTTTCTTGGGCTTAAACTGTTTCCTTCTAACCTAAATTCTTGGCTACAATACATGGGTATGTGGAGAGTATGTAATGCAATGGTCTGTGATCTCTAGAAGATAAGAAAATACATGAAGTTTATTCTTGCCCTTAACCTCTGAAAACATAAACATGGACTATGGGGGTGTAAGTGGAAGACTGACCGCTTGAACTAAGTTCTTATGTAAAAACATGTGATAGATAGCAGAAAAAAAAAAATAATCCAAGCTCAGAAGAGGATGAAGTACAGTCAAAAACCAAGACTGTGGTGAAATGTAACAACATGCACACAAGGTGGAATAACGATCCACAGGCTGTAGTATAAAAAGAGAAACAGCTCAATGAGTAGAAGGTTGCTGCCATACTGACCACAAAAGAGATTTGAGAGTCAGTATGGAAAAGCTCTTAAATTTTCATCCTTAGAAGCAGATTGCAAATCAAGGGGATTACAAATCAAGAAAATAAAACAGATAAACTGGAACCACAAAAATAAAAGTTTGAGAAAACCATGCTATAAATTCATGTGAATTAAATGTTGTCCAGAAGAACCATGGATCAAGGATTGGTTTCAGGTCTTGGTGGTTGCACTCTCTGCTTGATCAGATTTCAAAACAGAGATGTTTATCCTTGACAAAACCAGCCCTGGTCCATGGTTACTTATCTAAATATTTAGTAACCGTAAAGAGCAAAAACCTGCTGTCCTTACTCAATTCTGATTGCCAGTAGGATACTGCATGAAGTCATAGTGGTGAGATATGGCCCTGAGTGACCCCTTATACTCTGATGTTTTTGAGATGGTGTTTTCTCAGTTAGGATGCTTATAGGTGGAATGTGTGGAAAGAAAGGCTTAGGAAGTATTTATCAAAACCTGCACGTCCATTCAATGGGCACTCACTATATTTCTTGAATATTTAACTGATTTTTTTAACTTGAGGGTTTTAACCTATGAATTTTTATTTTATTTCTCTTTAAATAATGGGTCGTTACCTGGCACAGATGTGTATGATCTACTGTTAGCCCAAATCTGATCTAAGAATCAATGAGTGGTGCAGTCAGTATAAAGTGATACTCAAAGCTTCTGGCTAGAGCAGAGTCCTATATACTGTACCACTTACTCTTATAAATATCTTTATGATAAGATAATGCATAAACCTTGTAACTGGTTAAATGAGAGAGATGGACAGTACTACCCACTGGCTAAAGTGTTGGCTTGGTACTGAGGTGACCAGCTGTCCATCGAAAGCCCCTCCAGGTGGAATGATTTTGGGCATCCTGGCTGTATCTCATTTCATCCATAAAATAGGGATAATTATCTATGCTTTCTCCTCCATAAAGTCTTGAGCTTTGCTGGTGAGCTAGATATCTTTTCTTTATAGAAAATCAGCCAGATCTATGACTGTGGTTTGTAGCAGAGGAAAACACACAACGGAAAAAATAATCAGCGATGTACACTAATAATTACTCTTCTAAACACTTCTCGTGGTGGTGTTTTGACTCACAAGAATATGCAGGAACACTTCACTGCTTTCTTAGAGTTGCCTAATACTCTTGCATTAGTTACATTGCAGACTTCCTTTTAGCTCCTTAAATCAAGACCCAGATCAGACAAAACCTTCTGTCTGGTCTTATCATCCAGCAGTATTTGCTTGATAAGAACTTCGGCTCTTGCTAGTAACGAGAGAAACCATTCCCTGAGCACATCCATCGGTATAAGAACTGCCTCAAGAGTATCCAGCAACTCCTCACCCAGACTGCAAGGTCTGAGACGAATCTGTGAGCGCACTGACCTTGACTGTGCCCTTATTCCAAGGATATGTATTGCTAGATATCAACAATCTAAACAGAACTAAAACCCTAAGCAACCGAAATATAAACAATCAAAACAACAAATGCATTTGTTGTATTAGCTGACAGCATCCATAATGTCACTGGACAAATATGTAAATACTGACCTAAATCCTTTTGCTAGAGACTTTTGTATTCACTTTACATGTTGGAATAGACAGCAGATCCTGCATGAGTAGCCCTCGGTCTGACCAAAAGCCTCGGTGCCCCGGCAGCCCCGGGTGCAGAGCTGTGCCACACTTTCTCCTCCTTGGACCTGAGCATTAGTGTGATTCTATGGGATTCAGGAAACTCTGAGGGACAGAGGATTTTGTTCTTGTGAATTTGGCACTATTCATTAACATTCAATTAATTAAAACCAAACCTTTAACATTTTTGGCTGAGTTGATAAAAGAGACATCTGAATATGCAGAAAACTGGAGTACTGACCCAATCCATCAATTAGTTGACATTAATTGCATTTTTTCCCACTGACTTCAGGAGCTGTGGATCAAACCAAATGTGGTAGACTGTGTGAAATCAAGTTTTCTACCACTGAAGCCAATGACTTTCATAGGTGTTTCCTGAAGTACGTGATTAATGACATTAACGTTCCTTTCCATTTTGAAACAAGATAATAATACTTGGGTGGTGCTGTGGTCACGTTGGCTACAATAGGGTATTCCAACCTCCCAGATCTTGGGAGACAGAGCTCAGATTTTGCACTGCTGTGGAAATGTATGTAAATGGCTTCTTATTCTTAGCCATTTGGAGGTGTTCAGTTTTCATAGCATTGCCTCTTCCCTAAAGAGCAGGAAAGGCTGGTGGCTTTGGTGAAGAGGAAACCAGAAGGCTGGTCCAATTTTCAAATGTGCATTTTTTAGTTATCCACAGAAACTTTTTTTGGTGGTACGCATGAAACTAGCTGTGATATACATTTAGTTGGTACACATTCTTGCACACAAACCCCTAAGTGACAATAATCAGCTAGGTTAGCGTACAAAAGTCCTGATCTCAAATCATTTTGCAATGTTATCTTTTTAAATCATGCATCCAGCTAAATGAAAAAAAAAGGTAGCCAGTTCATCAAAAGTATTAAGTATGCAAGGAAATCTATGTTTACATTGCAATAACATTGCTTAAATGGACTTAAAATAGTTTTAAAAGTTTCTTAGCCCTCTAAGAGGTTTTTGGGTAAGGATTAGACATTTTCTAGTGTTAATAACTCTAATGATAACTCTTTCTGAGTTAATAGGTCCAATTCTGGAGCACCTCTTCCTTGCTCAGATGGTGTTCACCTCAAGATAGGCAGCATTCCCTTACTACTGGAGAGCCATGATCTGGTTTATACACAATATTATTTGTAGTATTTTCAGATGCTTAACTGGGACTGATTTCAGGAAAAGCTAGGCAGCCCCTGTCTTCTTGGACCTATGATGTCATCAAATCCAACCAACGGTAATAATGGCATTTTACCTGCCTCATTGAAATTTTATGAGGCTAAACCTAAAGGTAGAATTGTCTTGAAGGACATTTCTGACAGCACACTTTTCAACAGCTTTTTGGGAAAACATTTTCTGTTACTGCACTTCCTGTTGAGGGACGTGTAAGGAGGCAATTTATTGTGTTTTTAGGAAAATGAAACCCAGAATTTCTAATTCTGGCTGTTTCAGTATCGATTTGTGCTTACTCTAATTCCAGCAGGGCTTCATAAAGTCAGAGACCTGATACCCCTCTGTTCCCCTGACTGCTGTACACCGGTTTCAAAACAACCAGCTGCAGTGTTCTGGTGACTGGAGCTGGAATCAGGAGGCACCTGAAGCATACGGTGGTTTGAACAGAGTTCCCTCTGTTGCAGGAGCATCAGGCAGAACTGGTCTGAGTATTATGATGTCATAATTTCTCTTTAGAATAGTTTTTAATGATAACCTGGATGATTGTAGATATGATTGGCAGTGATGAGGTATTACAGTTTCCCATAATAAAAAAAATAAATTATCTCAGTTTGGTCCACAATAGAGATGAAATGGTAAAATCCTGTTCACTCTGATACAGGAGACCCTCAACGGATGGCAACCTCTGGCTTTTACGCACAAGGGAAGGGCACTTTCCTATTGTAACTCCCATTGCACCAGAGCTGTAGAAACAGGAAAAGAAAATGATCCAGGAAGAGGGTATAATGCAGATTCAAGGTAGGAACTTTGCTGTCAGTTATGTGATATCATCTTAGTTCTCTTATTTTTGTATCACTACATTAAGTAAAGAAAGGATCACTTAAACAATGAAATGTTGTGTATTATCAGATACAAACTACTGCACAATATAAAAAGAAAATAAATATTACTAGAATGCTTTTACTATTTGACTTGTCACCTAGTTGTAGAAGTGCAGTAAGTGTCTGCTTTTGTATGATTCTAAAACTAACATTTTTAGTAGCAAGGTCTGTTATCTGCTATTGTAAAATTTCTTCTAAAATACCAAATAGCCTGGGAAATTTTTCATTTGTAATGTAATTTAATTCTGGATTTTATTTTTGATTATGGTTGAGGTTAACTTTGATGTTTTCAAAATTAATTTCAAAGACCATTTATTCAGCTAATTTTGAAAGCAAAAACATACCGAAACTTTCATCCCAGTTGGTAAGCAGCTATCCCCTAGTTTTATTCAAGTTTTCACATAAAAATGCCAGTTGGGAATAAAACTGACAAATATATTCAGTCAAAGACGGAATATTTTTTCCTCTTAAGTTGAAAATGGCTTCATTAAAATAAAAGCACCACCTTAGGGATTGCATAAAGCAGAATATTGGTACCTAAATGGTATTTATGACTCGGCTAAATGTAAAGTGAATTAAAATTTAAAGGATTACAGTCAGGTAGGCCACAGACATTCGTAGAGGAATGTCCATTAAGAAGATGAAAGAACCTGCCGTCCCCAGCGACAGGCACATGTCAGGTTAGCGGCCAAGCAGACCTATGTGCTTAGTGGCACTATAAATGAAAAACGTCATGGTTGAACCCTTAAAGTACTTGCATGATTACTTACCCTTAAGGTACTTACTTCAAGCAAAGAAAACAAAATCCTTGTGCAAATATCTAGGGATGTGTCTATTTTTATGTGTGTATAGTTTATAGATGTATGTTTATCTCTACATATCTGTGTATCTATACACGTGTTATATGTATATTATATAGAGATATATAATATTCCAGCACTATGGATAATAAAAAGCAACACGTTTAATGACATAGAATATAACTTGTGCACTGTTATTTTACAAGTAGCTTGCAGGATCCTCTGCAAATTCTGCTGGTTTTGGTTTTCTAATGGATTTGCACACACCTGTAGTATAGACATTCTGTAAGCACTGATCTGCTCTAGTTTTGTCCTGCTTTGGCAGGAGGGTTGGACTCAATGGCCTTTGGAGGTCCCTTCCAACCACTAACATTCTGTAATTCTGTGCATTTCCTGATTTATTATCTTTAGGACAAATGAAATCATTTTCTCAGTTACTTTATTGAACTGAATTCTGGCCTCAGTAGTCAATGTTTTACACCACAATCAGCAAGCGATTGATGGGAGTTCTTGGAAGATTTGGGTTTTTTCCATCATCTTGGTTTCTTCATGGGATAGCCATTGTTCAAGTTACTGCACAGTGGGGAACTGGTCAGGAAATAGTTTCTCATTACTCAAAGTGTTTGTGACCAAACAATAAAATATTCTTCAAGATGTATGCTTTTAATTTACAAATGCATTTCTGTAAAACCCAAGATTTTTCAGTTGCAGTTTTTAAAAAGTAATTGAAAAAATATTCAACCATCTTTAATCGAATGTCATTGTATGAATATGTAGCTATGCACTTTTCTGGCCATATTACTATGGTGCTCCAGGCATTGGTCTTGTTTACCTGAAAAACCACTTACATCCTAGATACAGCCGAAATAATCAACCCTGATGTTTATTCACCCAGCACCAGGCCCCTGAATATAGTACACCCAGGATCTTGACAATTATTTGTGTTGAGAAGTAGATATCATGCAATTCACTGCCTTTTAAAGAGACGTGGCAAATTTGCATAGCATCCATTTACATAATTTTATTTCTTTCCTGTTGCTTCTATCCAGCTACTCCCTATTGTAATATGTTCCTGGCCCTCTACTTTCCCTTCTCTGCTGCGAGTTACTGGAGCTCACACACAATCACCAATGTGTAATTTGCACAACTATTTGTGTCACCTCTGACCATGGCCCTGTGTGTTTACCTTAGGATCTGATAATACTATAAACCTTTAAATCCAAAGGAAGGTGAGATGGGATATATTTATTTATTAGAATATTAGCATTTCTAGCATGACATTTTATACAATGCTTCCAACGACATGGTGCATATCCCCTTTCTTTAAATAGTACCTCTCAATCTTAATATCTTCTTTCCAATTTGGGCAGATTAGCTAAGTGGTTAAGTGGTGTTCTTTTGTTATCCATCTCCTTTGTGCTGTACTTGTATCTTTGATAAGTGACTAGTGAGATGCTTTTCTCAAAGTGCATGTCTTTGTAGCTGTGCATCGTTTTTTAGCTTTTTATATGTTTCATTTCCCACTTCATATTTTCAGAAAATTTTAGAATGTCTCTTAAAAAAAAAAAAAAAAGTCAATAATAAAAAAGCTAGCATCTGTAAAGCAAGCTGCTAGATATCTGGGAGTAATTTTAAAGTGAATTTTCTTCTTTGTCTTACTTTCTACCCTTCACATAAACATTCAAACATGCGATGAAGACTGCTGTTTGAGTGAGGATTTGAAAGGATCTCCCAACTGGGCTTTGTAGGTTAAAAGTCTAGTTTAGGTTGCTCAGACAGGTGGCAGAAGCCCCATCCCTGGAAATATTCCAGGTCAGGTTGGCCAGGGCTCTGAGCAACCTGCTGTAGTTGAAGATGTCCCAGTTCAGTGCAGGGTCTTGGACTTGATGACCTTGAAAGGTCCCTTACAACCCAAACCTTTCTATGATTTTGTGATTCTACCTGTTAGTGCTTGTGCACTAACACTGTCTGCATTTTAGAAGGAAACCAATTGTTTAAACTACTCCAGGGGCTTTTCAAGGCTGGTTTATCACTTGTATTGCACTCCAGCTGAATAGAGTCAAAGCAGGCATCGAGTGACTCCTACTACAGTCACATTCCTGGAGGAGGGAGATGATCCAGGCACCTGGAGGTGGTGTAGTCCATGAGGAGGCTGGGATGAGGCTAGACTTGGCCCCACCATCAGTCTGATGGTTCATGCCTGAATTTTGTTCCTGAAACCTTGGGTTTTTTTCTGGTTTTGTTTTGTTTTCTTTGGGGTTTTTCCCTGGTTTTTTTTCATCCAAGTGGCATTCATGAATCAGTAAAGCTGGAAGATGGAGCTTACAACCCATTGAAAGCTGGTTTCTTGTATCAGTTTTGTATCAGCTTCTCATAAAAGGGAATCAGATCCTATTTAGACAGGTTAAAACTAAGCTTGTTCTGGATTGTCTTTGTAATAGTAGCAGTTGCATTCCGAGTGCTTTTGCAGGAAGTCTGTGGAGGGATGGACAAAAGGAAAACAGGTTCTGGTGGGCAAAGGCAGATGGAGATGCATTGCCAAATAGCAAAGCTTTTCCAAGGTCGGTGATTCAGAGTGGTTATGGAACACGAAATGTTAGGAGTAAATGAGTGTAGGGAAAAAGAAAGTGAACCAAAGCCTTTTATTTATGAAGATAAATTCTGGAACACTGTACTTTTTTAACTGTTTTCGGTTGGCTTGTAGGATGTTAACCATAAAACTGTGCTGCAGAGATTTGAATATAACACGCCACGTAAAAAATAGAGTATATGAGAAATATGTCTTTAATCTAAGGCACAAAAATAAAATGAGACTGTGGAAGCTCTGAACTGTGCTAATTGCATTTTGCAAATATGGGGATCTGACTCATAAATGTACCAGACTGACACCGTCCAAAATCACACCAAAAAAGCAAATAGAACATTTGGAATTAACTTTTGAAAAGGTTAAAATTTCCTGAGGAAGGGAAATCACACATATCCCAGGGTGGTGGTGGTGGGAATGGGAAGACTTGGAGCAGAGAGCTCTAAAAATTCGAAAGTGGAACCAGGACAGACAAAGACATGGAGCTGGTCCATCCTGTGATAGCTGGTCAAACATGGGTAAGCCTTGGCACAGGAAGACAATGCCAGAAATGGAATGGGCTATATCATAAAGGTTCCAGCAGACTGGATGGAGACACTGATGAAAATTAGTATTACTAGTTCAAAAGAGTACGTTACGGGAGCCTTGTTAGAAATGTGACTAATTCTGTCAGTTTGAGGGGAGAATATTAAGCCTGACTTGAGAAAATTTTGTGTTAGAAGGGGGTTTAATATTATAAATATATATAAAAATATGTTTTTGGACAGCTAGTGATAGTAAATAGAGGACTTAAGCAAAATGCAGGGTAGATATTGCTGAAATTATCACCATTATAACAAATTTGCGAATAGGTGAATTCACTTTTTAAGGGGTCTTGTTTGCCATAAAATACCTGGACTCATCCACTGCTGTGAAAGGGCACTGGCATGAAAAACTTCACCAAGAGATCGAAGATGTCCTCCTGCAGACACGGGGGCTCTGGACAGAGCGTTAAAAGGAGCTGGAAAAACTCAGTCTCTCCACAATACATATCCTTAAAAAGATTTTGGTGTAAGGTAGAAGCTAAAAAGTGGATCGTGACAGGTTCATTTCTCTGGGAAAGAGTAGGGGAAACACAACAGGCAGATCATCAGTCAGTGCTAGAAAACACCCAGCAGATTTGGGGACCTAACAGAATGTAGAATCATAGAATGGTTTGGGTTGGAAGGAACCTTAAAGATCATCCAGTTCCAACCCCCATGACGTGGGCAGGGACAGCTCACACTATATAGATAGACTGGGTTGCACAAGGCCCCATCAAATCTGGTCTTAAACACATCCAGTGATGGAACAGTATAAAGGAAGTAATTTCCATAGCCTAGAAAAGAAAAAATGTGAGGGAGATGTCTGCTACCAAACACTCTTCTGCTGCTGGATGCCCCAGATACTTGGCAGGTACCAATGTACTTGTATACACTTAGCAAGCCCTTTAAGAAAGGGATTCCACAAAGAAATCCTTTGGGTTGTGACTCAGCACTTGAGGTAGGTGTCAAAGGAAAATAAAATCTTGTTTTTAACACCTAGATGTATTATAAAGTGTGATGTTTATAAAAGGTATTTTGACACAATTGATATATTTTGTTAAAAATTCTTCATCAGGAAGAACCTAAAATGACTAAATGAGGAAAATGTAAATAACTCAGAAGATAGAGCAGGGTAGAAACAGAAGTCTGCACACAGGAGTAACGAGTGGAACCCCCATCTGTGTGCTCCCCAGCTAGCGAGGAGAAGAGGGTTCCTTCCTGGGGGGAAATTTCTGGTTTCCTTCATTACCTGAACTGGCAGCCAAGAGCATTCTCAAAGGAGGTATCCAGAGAAAGTTGTGTCTCAGTTCAAGCTTCATCACATCACTTTCAGCCACTATGTTTGCTAAGGAGGCTGTACTCCTCCATGCTTTACGTTTATGCTTTATGTTTAACGTATGGATACACAGTACTCACATCCCCTCCCAGCCCTCTCGAGGGCTAATGAAGAGTCTGAGGTCCTGAAGATTCAGCTGTGGGTCATTTTTGTGGCCTTATCTCAAATTCATTGCCACGTCCTTTTCTCTGTTTTGCAGCATGGGACCCAGAGCTGGCTGTAAATCTCTTTCCAGTGTTATGCATGGGGAGGGGTCACCTCAGCAGTTGTACTTGATCCACACACCTCTTTATACAACCAGGAATCAGGTTAGCAGTGCATAGGAAAAGCTTTTGGACTTGTTTATTTGATCTAAAAAAGGCTATTCTTGTTTCTAAGTAGGTCATTGTTAGTGGAAAACAATGAAAAGAAACCAGCAGAATATAAAAATACTTTGCTTTGTTGTTACAGCCAAGGTAATTACAGCCTCTCAAGCTCTATAGACACCTGAAGGACATTGCTGGTTGCAGACCTGACTGCTAATTGAATAAAAAAAAGAAGTGTTTAATCTTGTCTGGAGCTCAAAATTAAGTATATTGGAGGTAAAACCTTGTGCCTGAGGTGGGTATGTGGTGATGTTGTTCAGGTGGAGGTGATAAGTGAGGGGTGTGGTGGGAGTGATGGGTGATAAGTAGTACCTGGGGCTGCTAAGGGGTCTACAGCTGGGCAGCTAGTCTCCTCCCACAGTGCAACGGGCTCAGGTGACATGAAAGGAAGCAGTGCTAAATGTGTTGTTCCTGAGTGTCTGTGAAGATCTACCGTGGGTCGACGCGTTCTTCTGAATTGCCCGAGTAACAGGGCTCTGGAGAGCCACCATCTTCAGCTTCTGAGCGTCACTGGTAGCTCCGTGGTTCATCAAGGTAAGCACGGTGTGGATTTTGGTTCTCTGATAGTTTTGGTGTGTTGTGGGAATGCCGGTGTATTATTTGGCTCTGTTCTGGAAGATTTGGTTTAATTTTTTTTCAATGCTAATTAAAAAGAGGTGTGAGGCTGTGGTGTGGCCTTGAGTCAGAGCTTTGTGGTGAGCTTGCCCAGGTATTTTTGTTGTTGTTTATGAGGGCCAAAAGGCTTTAAATTCAGGGAAGTCAGGTTTTATTGTGATGAAACTGGAGATAGTCTGAAATGGACAAAACTCATAATAGCTGTGGAAGGTAGAAATTATTGTTTGTTGTGTCCTTGTGAGCTGCTTCTTGCTTTTGGTCTTAGTTTTGGCTGAGTAAGTGGCCCTTGGAGTTGCAGCATGCTCTGTGCAGCTCTGAAGAGGCTTTTAAGAAGTTTTATTTCCATTGTTAGGTTTAATCACCGGTTCCTCCTATCTCCCCCTCTGTGCTGCGTTGTAAAACCACCCCCACTCCAAACTTCCCTGCTACAGTTGAGTGGCTGCTTCCAAATGCTTTCTAGGGGTTTCTCCACGGTGCGCCTCTCTAAAGGTTTGTGTGTTGATTGTGAGCATTAATCTTGTCAACGATGGAACTAAAATAACAAAGATATTTTGACTGAATCCAAAGCGAATAGAAGATATGGCAGTTACTCCTGCAACTCTTAACGTAAAAGTACAGCCAAAGGTACAAATGAAATACGGAGAGCTTTAGGTGTGAAGCTGAAGATCCAGAAAAAGGGGGTTCAGTAAAAAATATATCAGGCTTGAGTTCTTTGCACGGAAAAGAAAAAAAAGCCTGCTTTTCTTATTGTCTTGCAGTAGACTGTTTCAATGTGGATAAGTATGTTAATGTATATCTAATCTGGCTTTGCTAAATAAGACACAAGTGATATGTAACGATGAGTCAAATATCATCAGGAATTTATGCCGTTTCTAATGGCTTTGGAATTTGTTTGAATGTTTTAGCTCTAGTTCCTACTAATTGTTTAATGGAAAAAGCCATTAAATTGAAGTGTCTACCAGAAAAAAACTGCAAAATCCGAATTTCTCCTTAGTTTTGCCAAATGGAAGCAGAGTATCAGTGAAATACATGCTGCGTCTAGATGTTGTTTTGTCAACTGTAAACAGAAGATGAGCTGTGCTGTGACAGAGGCAGGGAAGCTGGAGATGGAAGATGTACATCTTGACAACAGGAGAGATGGCTTTCAGGTTGGGGAGTTACTGTTTTCTCGAACAGGATGAAGTGTCTGCTTGTGGTGGAAGCTAATGGTGCAGTACCATTGTGCTAGATTAAAAGTGGTATTTCAGAAGAGATGAACCTCTTCGAGTGCTGGCTGGAAACAGGGGAATAAATTTGAGTACTGTGAACTCTGTGTATTAAACTAAGTATTTGTGGTGTTAAGCTTTGGCTGGGGAAGGGGGCACTGGGCTGAGCTACTGGAAATTGTAAAGGTTTTAGCAATATAAAGCTCTTGTGATGTTAGGTTAGGATGTGAACTTGCAAGATTTTCTTTCTTTTTTTTTTTTTTTTTTTGAGGTAGTTCCCTGAAAGTGGAGTCAGCTGGTGTGGACTATGATGAGAGCTACACTTGGGTTTCTGTTGCAGGGTAAATAGGTAACCTGTGGTAAGTTGGCATCTAGTTGCCCTACTTTGCATGGTGCTCTGCTGTGGTGGTTGAACCCCACATCCTTTGCCCTTGATATTAGGATGCTGAAGGCCTGTGGTAGATCTGCTCTGGTGCACAGAGGCACATGCCTGAGGAGGGAAAAAGCTGCTTTTCCCAGCTGGGGAATTGCTACACTGCACTGAATTCAACCAGGAAACTTCTGATTTATAGCAGCTGTGGATGTGGAAATAATTAAAATATACATTTTTCCATACCTGCCTTCTTGTCTATGCATATGACACAGTGGAGTTTACTGAGACTCTTGCTGCTGTTTGTCCATGCTGTAGTCTGAGTGACCTAACCTATTTATTGCTAGCAGCAAATTGTTAGTCATTCTCCTAAGTATCCTGAACAAAATGTGCCAGCTAAACTGTACTCAGCAAGAGTAGGGGAAGAAAAGAGACCACAAAACACCACGACAAAAAAAAGCGAACAAAAAAACCCCTCAAAACCTGATGTGACTGTTGTGGGAGATGATTATTATAGTTCTTCACTTGCAAATTTTCCATTTGTGTTAAGTTGCTTCCCACAGCCTCTCACTGTCACATTCATTCAAAAGCCAGAATGGCATTGATAGAGTTCAGCATTTTGGCTCATTCGCCTGGAGACTGGACGTACAGGATGTAACAGAAATCTTCAACCAAAATTCTGCCCTCCCGGTCATCCCTCTTTCACTTGAAAGCACTACTTAGACTTTCCTTGTCCTAAGTCAAATGTTTTGAAAACAAAACAAAACACTTGAAATGGCAATTTCAGAGCTTCCCCTTTGTGAAACTCTTCCCCCTTTAGATGCTTTAAAAAAAAATGATTAAAAAACAGCTTAAAAATCCTGTTTTGAAGCTTCCTTCACCTATTTATCTTTAAAGCAATGCGAAGCGAGGCCATATAACTTTAATAAATTAATTTGTTTTGTTTGCATCTGGTTATCATTTTACCCTGGAATATTCATGTAACTTTGCAGAGAGTGCTGTGCCATTTTCTAGATGTTATCATTACGGCCTTTTAGTTAAGAATTACCACTACTATTACAGCAACTACAAGGAAATGCACTCCCACTCACTGCTGCGATAAGATGCCTCACATCCTCCTCCTTGCAATGGTTTCCTTACTGCTCCACTTCTCCGATGGAGACATATTTGCAGCTATGATAACAATTTTCAAAAAGAAACTAATAAAAAGTGCACACATCTATTTTTTTAATTTATTTTTTTTTAAAGGCTTGTGATTTCCTCCCAGCGAAACTGTCACTGCATCTGGTAACCACATTTAGTAGAAATGATTAGAGATGTGTGACAAATTTACAGCAAAATGCACAGCAAAACTGGAAACATTTTTCTTTTCATCAGCTATATGGGGGGGGAGCGACAGGCAGGCGTGGTGTGTAAAACTTTTTTCTCTCCCTTTCTGTCTGACAGAATACTTCAACTTTTAAGATAGAAACACTGTTCAGAAGTTATTCCCCTGTTAAGGTATCAGCCAATTTATTTAATAGAGGGAACACTTTTCTCGATGGTAATCATATGTCAGTGGTCATTGGTTAGCATCATCCATCAGCAGGGGTGAGTTATCTTGGCTTATAATAAAAAGGTGGAAAAAAAATTATGGTTGGCTTTACAGCAGTTTGAAATTCAGGATTTTTGAATGAAGGAGAAAGTTTGTCCCACAAAGGACCTGTTGAATTTAAAAATAACAAAAACACCGAACCAACAGATTGCTCTAGAAATGTATAAAGGTTTAGAGTTGATAAATATTCAGTAATTCAGTGGCTTATCCAGATCAGCTTGAAATATGCTAATAAAGGAGAGGGGAAAAAATTATATGGTTTTAGATCTGTCATAGGTAAGAGTTTTGGTCAGCTCTATGAGTATTGAAATAAAGGGCACTTTTTTTTTTAATACCTGGTCTTTCCTCAAAAATGGACTCTCTATGTATCCCAGCTGTGTAACTATTCCCTGGAAAATCAGAAGGTATAGGTATTGTCTTCTAATCTTGAGGATTGCAGGTGGTTTCTGCTGGAAAGGTTTTAACAAGATTTGTTTTTCTGCTGTTCTGTTTTGGGTTTTTCTTCTGTGCAGTTCCATTCATTTAAGAAAAGTGATTTGACTTTGGAAATGACCAGCGAGATGCAGGGTCCTTGATCAGAACTGTAGGTCTTTCAGCTGGCTAAGTGCACTGAGCCAGATAGAACAGCTGGGTGCATGATGTTCAAGAGCCTTTCAAAAGCCATGTCTCCTCCCATACAGAAAAGCTCAACACCCAGTTGGTGTAAATCTTATTATTCAGTGACTGCTTTCACTTGCAATCATCCACTTTTCAACTCTAGTGTGCAACACTAGAGTAGGCCTATTGTAGCTCTTGAAGTATCTTCCACTTTTGGCAGTGCATTTTAATACATTGTCTTTATTTAGTGTCTATGATGCACTCTCCTGCAGCCAAACTGTGGAAGGCAAATGCCTATCTCAAGTCTCCACTTACAGATGTATGACACAGACCTGTACCTCATGTGCCCACAAAAATGATATACATAGGCAAAGCTGAGAACCCTATGCTCCCCTGAGAAGCAATAAAACCATTTATCTTAAAGCACCTCAACAAAATAAGGAGCTCCAAGGTTGTTTGGTGTTTCTTTGTTGTTTAAGTTGTTGTCTAGTGGTGGTGGTTGTTCTCATTTATAATGAATACATGATTTCATTTTATTTAGGTCATGGAAAAGAAAAGCAATAATGGTTTGATACCTATAAATAGATAGTGTTTTTTAAGGGCAAGGGCTCTGTGGAATAATTAAACCATTATTTGCCTATCACTTATAGATTATGTTTTAATTTAATATTCTTTGAAACAGTTTTTAAACAACAGCGTTAATGCTGAAAACTGGTAAACTCATCTTACAGCTTCAATATGAAAACCTGAACAGAACTAATGAAATGCTGACTCTCACAAGCAAAGGTACATCCTATATGGGATGAGGTTATCAGCAGCAGA
Source organism: Megaceryle maxima (assembly GCA_024605025.1). Lineage (NCBI taxonomy): Eukaryota > Metazoa > Chordata > Aves > Coraciiformes > Cerylidae > Megaceryle > Megaceryle maxima. The sequence continues at coordinate 40,547 of JANHGN010010353.1, read as the reverse complement.
ATAGAAAAAGATTAGGGGTAAAGTATGTAAAGGCCTCGCTCTATAGTGGGTTGCTATTAAAATGACATCTGGAAGTCATTTAAATCCCGCAGTAGTGGTTAAATAGAGGAAAAAAGCTATAGTGTGTTAAGTTTTAAGGAGGATATTGGCCTGTCGGTTGTTGGGTGGAGGGAATGTAAAGGTGTTAAACAAATTTGTGAAAACATAACACACGCATTCTTGGATTGTTGTCAAATCTCAGACCTTCCCTGGAGTTGCAACACTTCAGTCGGGCTCCAGGAAAGGCTTATCAAGAGCAGAGGAATATTGTGGGGTAGTGGCTTTTTGGTATAATGAATGTCCCAGTTGACAGTTGATGCTGGAAGTGGCTTTCTCTCTTTTTTTTTTTTTTTAATACATCACTTTTTATTGAAAAAATATCTCCAGTATTAGGGTGGTGCAGTAAGTCAAAAATCAGGTCCTGAATGTTCCATACTATAAAAAGGAGCTATAATGTATAACAGTAAGAACATGGTAAGCTCCTATTTATACAGTGCTGTTGGGTTTTATTACATTTTGGAGGGGGCAAACACTGTGGTTTGTTTTAAGCCCGTCTTTTTGACTGAATTTTCAGGGAATTAACTGTAACAACAAAACCAATGTGCTTTTTCTCTGAATTTGTCTCATAGAATGCTAAGTGTTGGAAGGGACCTTTAGAGATCACCTAGTCCAGCCCCCAGTCATATGATGTCACTGTGAACTCCATGGTGATAAATTTTAAGTCTTGATTTGACCTGAGATGTGTTTAATCACAGATATTATACAGTTTTAGTCTTGTAGATTTATGCAGATAAAACAAATGACACACAGAAGGGGAGGTGACAAAATGCAAGGAAAACAAAGGAGGGAAGTGTCTACAAGTAGCTCAGCATCACCATTTTTGATGGCCCAAGGGAAAGGAAAGGGACTCTGGTGTTCCTCTTTGGGAAGAATTAAGAGATGGCTATCAAAGGCTGCACTAAAATGTCATGTAAGGGTAATACATTATAATCGTTGTGTGCTTTGATCAATAGCCTTCCACAGATGTTAGGGTCTGGGATTTTTTTTTTGACCCAGTTTCCCATCCTGAAAACCAGGATACTGTTCCTCATCTGTCTTGCAAGGATGTTGTGTTTAGCAGGGAGTGCATGCAGTGTGATTTTTCTTGAAAGATGCTCTAGAGTGCAAAGAATTATTGCATTGTTTTTATTCATGACTTGAGCTGGGTTTTAGTTAGTTGCATGCCTTTGTATGCTGCGTGTTGGGTTTTTACAGCAACGTCTGTGTTCTCTGGGTACCTAAGCAGAGATTTTCATTTTAATACTACATAATTCAAATGCTGGATTCGTCCCAAATTCACCTCCTCCACACACTTTAACTGCATTATTAATAATAATATGGTTGATTGCTGATGCTATATATTTGTTTTCTAAAGAGCTCGTTGAGAAGCTGGGCGTGTTAATAAGGTATGGTGTGTTTCTCCTGTGTTCTCAGCAAGGCTCCTGCCTGTAGAACGCAACTGGCACTGCCCATATTCTCTTTTTGCCGCTACTAGGCAGAGCACGCAGGCATTTTCAATTCACTAGATCATTCACAAGTTACCTCCAACCCAACCTTGTCATTGCAATTTGTCACACTTGCAGTGTATGCTTTTATGTGCTGTATCTCGCCGAAGTCTCATCACGCCAGGCCAGTGCCACAGGGTACTAGACAACAACAAAGATCTCAAGCATAGTTTAAAAGGTAGCACTATAAAAGAGAAAAATAATGGCCACAATCACTGCTAGATACCCTGTTCCCACAGATCCCGCAGCCTTTTTTTTTTTTTCTGAATTTCTAAGTTGTACCAGTGACTACCTTCCCCACTGCCCCCATATGCTTAGTATATCTGGCACCCTGTCCAGCAAGGCAGGGAAGGAGAGGAGAAGCCCTGACACACTTTATCTGGAAGGAAAGCACTGGGCACTGTTTCAATGTGAAAACTGCTTGAGGAGACCCTCTCTAATCACCTTTTGGCTAACGCTTCATGGGAATTAGGATAGTGTTATGAATGGATCTCTGGCTGTGTAGAGCTCCTGGCTTTGCCATAGACTTCTGGGTGTCCTTGGACAAAATATCAAAGATTGTTTTACCTCTTGTTGGAAGCATTGAAGTTACCCTATTCCTTAAAAAACCCAAACAAAAAAAAGGAAAAGGTGACAACAAAATAAGTATCCTTTCCCCCTGCTCTTCATCTAGAAAATGAGACATAATTTTTTCATAATCCTTTCCCATCTGTTTTTAGGTACTTGAACTTGTGCCTTAGCATCTTTCCATACAGTTCTTAACAATGTTTTTTTTTATTTTTCCTCAGCTATAACCTGAAGGTCATAGAAACTTTATGGTTAACTTCTGTCAAGAGAAGCTGTTGCGTTGTCAAATGCCTTATGTGAAGACTTAAGGGTAGATTGTGCACTGCTTCCTCTCCTGATGTCTCCAGTTGTTAGTCCCCTTTGTGAAGTTGTGTGAATTCTTGTTTCCTGTCAGCACGACTTGGGTTTGATAATGATTTGGTTACATTGTGCCAAAACTCACACGGGTCTCTAAGTGCGTGCAGAGCCTAAACACGGCAGGTTGCACTTCTAGGCCAAGGAAGAGCTGCCCTGAGGTTCCCTCTTAAATTTCACTTTTCATTTACCTAAGTATGCTGAAGCTGCTTGCATCAGATGGTAAGAAATTCCCATCTCTGGAGAATGAGCTGGGATTTAAACAAAGGTTGAACTGCATGAGTGGTGAGGTTTCTTTGGGAGCGAGAACTTCTGTGGAGACTGAAGGAATATGGCTGTCCTCAGATGTTTGCAGCCTTTGCACCCCCATGCCTAGGGGTGTAATGTTAGAACAGACTAGACAATGCAGAAGGTAAAGAGGAGTCTGTTCTAAAGGTCCCTTCTGACAGAAACAATTCTGTGATTCTCGGGAGATCACACACAGTTGTAGTGATGTTGTCTGGCCTCGGTGCTGCTGGGACAAAATAAATTACAGCATGAAGTCTAACCCCTGGACTGCTCGGTGTAGGCAAAGACTGTCAGGCAGGTGGTGGACTTTGTGAATGCTGTAGCTTCTATTGAAGGTAGCAAGACCTTATTTTTGTGAATAAGGCGTGAATGTTATGTTAACTTTATTTATTGGAAAAGTGGGTTTTGGCTCATAAAAAGAGGGGTAGTCTGAGACACCCTGCACTGGGTGTGCTTTGCTTTGCCTTGAGCTGCAGTGAGGGGCTCCTTTGCTTCATTTGCTCCACCCAACTGGCATGTTGTGTGTGTTTCCCTTGTATAACAGACAGTGTTTCTATAATAAGATTAGGCCTGGACTTTTCATTGCTGCCTCTCAAGTTTCTGTTAACATGTTCTCAGATTGTAGGCATCCGCTCAAATGGGCTTCCTGCAAACAGGCTCTGCTGCCCTCTCCCCTCTTGAAAAATTAAAGGACTGAAAATGATGATGCTGTTGAAGTCCTTGGGATTGGTTTCCTTAAGAGCTGTTGGATCTCATTTCAGATAATATTCCAAAGATACATATTTTTTTTTTCTTAATGATTTGGTCAACAATTGACAAAAAAGGTTTACTAGTAGTGAGAAACTACTGTAATTGCCCTTTTGAGGGCTAGTGCTGTAAGTGATTACGTGCATGATTGAAACCCGTACATTGGCTCCATAAATACAGCTTCATCTACCTGTATATTTTCAATAAGAAGTAATGTCTCCTATTTCTAAAAGAAGGAGGAAAAAAATACCCTGCTGTTTTTAGCTATATACAAATGATAAAAGCAAAGACATCAAAGTATGCAGCCTTTCAACTCATGCTCAATTAGAATAAAAGTTTGGTTGCTGTTTTAAACATTTATGGCTAACTAACTGTGACAGCATCTCAGCTCTGCAAGCGGGATGATTTTGGATTGACTTTTGATCTGAATGACAGTTTCTTATACACTTCAGTGTTGGTTTATGGCATAGGAGTCTGCATTTGGATCCACATGTGACTAATTAGAAACTGTTTATCATCTGTATGTATAGGTTCACATAAGAATAAGCTTTTTTTTTTGAACTGGAGCCATGTTATTGCTGAAAGAGTTAATTTAACAAGGTGCTTAATGTCTACAACAAAGATTAAAAAGGCAAAAATACAAAAGAAAAGGTAAAAATACAAAATGTATTTAGCATAAAGGAAAATATATGTTAACCACAATAAATTGTAACAATCTTCATCCCATCTAAAAACTCTCTGTAGCTTTTTGGACAGAGGAAAACAACAGGTTGGATGACACATTTTGGAGTACACTTACAGTCTATGGGCATCTTGATAAGATATTTCATTCTACTTTGATTTTTAGACTTTCAGTATGAAATGTGACAGAAGAACATATATTTATTTTAATATCTCCATCTACGTTTAGTGTAAGGGCTCCTGACAACACCAGTGGTACTATAGCATTTGTGCCACCAAATACATCAAGGGAGGTTTGAAGAATCTGCAAAGAGGAGTGCTAAAATGAATACAAATATAATAACATTTTCTTGATAAAATAATGCTTCCGTGTCACAGAAAACGAAACTGTCAGCATTCCTTTGTAGGCCTCTCTCAGGCTTAAGAAAGGGTCCTTGACAGTTTCAGCATTGCCTTTAAATATCTTATTGAAATGTAGATTAAGACTGTACATCTTATAATAGTTGGAAAGCCTTTTCATTTTAAGTCTTGTAGAAAAGTAAGTATTAAGTAAGTATTAACTTTAGCAGCTATATTTTAGCATTTTTCTCAGGTTGATCCCTCCTAGACCTAATATTTAGATTTATTTGAAGGAGCAGTAGATTACCTGCCAGTACAGCATTGTGCATTTCTGAGTCTCCAAGTAAGATTAGCTGTATCTTTTATTAGTGCCATCTCTCGTGTGTTTTACAGATTTATTCTGTGTACAGGGACACTGCTATAATCAGTGATACCTCAGTGTTCTTGGTTTAATATTTTCAAATGCTTGTGCCATGGGTTTGATATTAATTTATTTCAATATCACTTATTTCAGTTTTGTTCTGTAACAGGACATTTTTTACAAAATCTTTTGTAACTCGCGGTCTGTTTCTTTTAATGATGTGAAATAATAGTTTAGTGTAGGTAGTCTTTATCAGTCGGGATTCTACCTCTGCTTTCACGTGGCAGGCAGACCATTTATTCACTGGATCTATAAAATGGTATTTTAATTTTATGGGTTTCAGTTTCTGGGTGCTCATTTTGGACTCTCAGGGAGGAGCTTATTTCTCAGAAAACTGTTAGCCATTAACTTTAAGTAAATTTCTTGCAGTTTGCCGCCCCCCCCCACCCCCAAAAAAAAAAAACCAAACCAAAAACCATGACCTTCTGTCATAGGACTTGCTGTGACATGGTATGAAATTGAAAGTACCTGTAATTATCAACCATATGTGTATCTCATGTTCATAGATAGGCATCTCCACCAGAACCCTCATACAGTGAATAATCTCCCAGGAATCTTGACTTAAAGGTAGTGACCTGATTGTGACAAGGTAGCCTTGTTGTTAACATTATTTCTTATGTAATGCCCATGATGTATCTAATAATCTTGATTATTATTTTCTTTTATTCAATGTTTAGCTATAGAAGAGAACTTTCAGTTGCACAGATGCGACATAGAGCTAATTGGAAGCCAATAAACACTGTTCATACACTCCAACCTTTTAGAATGGGTCCCTGATTTAAATAAGTGCAAGAAATATAGTGATTTAATGACACTTGGGCAGATTCATGCTTGCTGAATGTTTATAAACATATTTAAATACAGATAAGAAAATATTAGCCTCAGCTCACAGGAGATGGGAACAAGACAACAGAAGAAAATGATTCATGAATGAAACAAGATAGTCTGAGCAGGGCAGTAACTCCATTCATATTAAGGATATTCAAATATTACATGGGAATTTCTTTAAGTCCTACAGTAGCAGTTAAGACCCCAAATAGCCACTGTATAAAATGCAGGAATCGTATGAATGAGATTGCGAGGCGTTTTCATGGTCTTTGAGAAGGCTAAGGTATTCAAATATTCCTTAAGATTCTTTCTTCTTTTCTTTTAAATGCTTGCTTGGACTTTAATATGAGACCTGCCCTTGAGTTTGAACACTTGGGCTCTGATTCTGTGACTCTTCTATCAAGAGCAGAAGGAAGAAAGGTTTTGCAGGCATGTTCACTGGCTGAGTTAAAATCCTTCAAAGATGGAAAGACTGGAAAGGATGTGTGGTGTTTAAATGAGGGAATATCTGTCTCGGGACATTGGGTGTGAGCTGTGTTGGTGTATAAGGAAATAATCCAGTGGCTTTATAGAGCAGTTCTGGAGAAGTCTAGTATATATTAGACTTTAATGAAAACTCTTGTGCTTTTTCTTATTATCTTTTTATTTTCTGTTTTCTCTGTTCCTTCTCCTCCTCTACAGAACCATAGTACTCCATGCTTCATGTGTGGAAATGTAAGAAGCAAAGAGAATTGTATTTTACAGACAATTGCTTGATTTGGATAGGAAGTAAAAATAAATAGTAAGAGGATATTTTTTTTTGATGAGTGGTGGGCACTACAGTGGGGTATTTAATTGTTTAAAGCTGATCCAAATAAGTTACTGGGTCTCTGAAGAAGTTTCAGTCATGACTAAAGAACATAATTCTATGTAATTAGCCTGAAATGACTTGGAAGAGCATAATCTTGAATGTTCTTAGTTATGCAACTGTGCTCAGGCCTCTAGTAGGCATTTGTGTACCCCAAAGTGCAGCACAGTTTTATGTGCAGTAATGGGAAGAAAGTTCTGCTCAGTGGTTTGCAAGGATTCATGGAAAGAGTTGTTGGGTGCTTTTTTTTCTCTCAGCCTTGAAATGTACATGTGAGTTCTCATTTTAAATGGAGTAACACTGGAATGGCACCAGTAAAATCAGTGTGATTACTCTGGATTTATATTCAATAATATGAGAGAGGACTTTGTCTTCCTGATCTTACATTGAGGTTCAAATAAAACAGAAAAGTCAAAATGAAGCGTACTTAGAAGTGCAGTGTTGTATTTGATATTGAGCCAAAACCATGAAAAATAATTGAATTTCCCATAGTTTTGATTAAAAAACCATATATTGTTCCAAGTTCGCTCAAGTTGAGTCCAGAGATTTCTAGCAACCTGACGTGAGGAATTGTGAAAAACTTTGGGAATTCAGCAAATTTTGGAAGAACTGGACTGAGATTTGTGTTTAATTACAGAATCCAAACCCAAGCAAATTTTGTCTTGTTATCATTTATGTAATAAACAAAAGTTTGATCAAGGCTTCAAAACTGATCGGTTTTGATGAATCCTGATGAATTATGCTGTGATTACTATATTTTATTACAAGCTATACACTAAACGTGGTTGGAAAAACTTTGTGGCAGTTACTAAAATAGGAAGTTATTCAGCATTAGGATGATTTCTATTTTAAGAAAGTGGTTTGGTTTTTCTGCTTGGTGAGAAAGCTCTTGCCAGGTCTTGATTTATACTGCTAAACTTTGAGGTTTGGGTCTTTTTTTTTTTTCCTTTCTTTCCCTCCCCCCCAAAGCAACATGATTGTTTTAAATAATTTTTAAACATGAGGCAGATGGAAATGCTCAAGAAACAACACAGACGCACAACCACCCTAATAATAATTACGGCTGAATATTAAGGACTCTTTTTTTTTTTTTTTTTTGTAGCTCTTTTGACACTTTTCTCTGTGCTCTTGTGCTCCCTCTACTGACTCTGCACCTGGGAATGACAGCGTTGCTAGAGCAGTGAACTTTCCTCATGACATTGCTGGGGAGAAAATAAATAAATCTGACTTTTTAATAAAAAAACCCCAACATACATGCAGAATTCTACTTGAGTTCTTGCAGCCTTGGAAACATAGGAGGGAAAATGTCAGTCTTTGCAGATGAAGAAAAGCATCCACTTTTTTCAATACTAGGAAGGAGCTGCAATCACTGAGGGAATGGGTAAAGAGTCAAGAGACATTAATAGATGACTTTCAGAGATTCAATGAACAAATAAAGGAATACAGAAGCTGCTGGAAGAAGTACAGTGTGTGTAGAGATTAGCTGTGTCATTTGTTGCACCTATTCAGTCCCATCAAACTTCAGGAAATTCTTCAGAGCAGTTATTGAAATCCATAGTGAAACTTTGATTTGGAGTCATTATGACTCTTTTTCACTCGAGTGACTGAAAAGCTTTGAATTCATAAGCATGTAAACCCAAAATAGCATGTTCTGACCTGAACTTCTTTCAATTAACACATATATTACATAAAATGTGACTGATTTTTATTAAGGTATTTTACCTGAGTATGGTTTTGATATATTCCTCCATGTGGTCAAAAAGCTTGAAAAAGTGTTTGGTTTCAACTTTGGAGTCAGATGTTGGAAGGTGGTTTCAGTCAGAATTGTTAATTTCATTTCTGACTTTATTTTTGGAGTTATTGAAATTTAAGCACATGGTTTCCACTTCTGTTTTTCTTCACCTTTGTACGTATCTTTTGCCTTTGATCCGTGACTGATGATGGAATTAATTCTGGAAATGAGTACTTTGCAAATGAGAATGGCAAGTGATTGTCCTTGAATTATTGGTGGTACCTTTGAACTTCCTTTTTTCACCTGTAGAAAGCTGTAGTTCTTGTACAATTAATAAGCTAACAGAAAAATGCACGAGTTCATTACCAGTAAGATCATGTGAAACTCCTCTTTACTATCACAGAATGGTAGGGGTTGGAAGGAACCTTTGGAGAACAAGTCCAACCCCCCCGGCAATGCAGGAACATGCAGTGCAGGCCACAGAGGAACAGATCCAGGCAGGTCTTGAAAGTTTTTAGAGAAGACGACTCCCCAACCTCTCTGGGCAGCCTGTTCCAGGTTCTGTCACTCTTACAGGGAAGATGATTTTTTGTCGTGTTGAGGTGGAACTTCCTGTGTTCCAGCTTGTGACCATTACCTCTTGTCTTATCACAGGGCACCACTGAAAAGACTGGGCCCTTCTACTTGACACCCACCATTCACATATTTGTAAACATTAATAAGATCCCATCTTGGTCTTCTCTTCTCCAGGCTAAACAGCCCCAGGGCTCTCAGCCTTTCCTCATCCAGTCCCTTCATCATCTTTGTAGCCTCCATTGGACTCTCTCCAGTATTTCCCTGTCCCTCTTGACCTGGTGAGCCTAGAACTGAACACAATATTCCAGATGTGGTCTCGCTAGTGCAGAGTAGTAGGGGAGGAGAATCTTGCTCAACCTGCTGGCCATGCTTTTCTTTATGCACCCCAGGAGACTATTAGCCTTCCTGGACAGAAGGGCACATTGCTGTTCCATAGATAACTTGTCCACCAGGACTCCAAGGCCCCTCTCTGTGGGCCTGCTTTCCAGTGGGTCTACCCCTAACCTGTAACATGGTGTTGTTCCTTCCCTAGGTGTAGGACTCTGCACTTATCCTTGTTGAACTTAATTAGGTTTGCTTTTGCCCAGCTCTCCAATCTGTCTGGATCTTGCTGGATGGCAGCATAGCGTTCTGGTGTATCGGCCACTCCTCCTAGCTTGGTGTCCTCAGCAAACTTAGCGAGGGTACACTCGATCCCTTCATCTAGTTCACTGATGGATATGTTGTGTAAGAGTGGACCCAGAACTGACTCCTGGGGAACATCAGTAGTTACAGGTCACCAGCTGGGCTCTGCACCACTGATCACAACCCTCTGAGCTCTTATTGTCCAGCCAGTTCTCAATCCATCTCACTGTTTTCTCTTCTAACGCTTCCTGAGCTTTCCTACACTGATGTTATGGGAGACAGTATCAAAAGGCTTGCTGAAGTCAAGGTAGGCATCATCATCTGCTCTCCCTGCATCTACCCATTCAGTACCCCCATCATAGAGGGCTATCAGATTAGTCAGACATGACTTCCCTTTAGTGAATCCATGTTGGCTACTGTTCATAACCTTTTCTTCCATGTGCTATGATCTCCAGAATGAGATGCTCCTTTAACTTTTCTAGGTGTGTTGCTGCCTGCCCCTGGAAGGATAGAGGAAAAGATAATTTGTGTCCTAGAATCCCTCACCAGTCATTTCAAGGCTCTAAAGTCTCTTTTGATTGTTCTTATGTTGTTATTCTCTGTGTGCTCCCCACCTACATGGATGACCAGCAATGGAAAATAATCAGAGGATCATATCAAGCCGGGAAGTTTTAGTGAAGTCCTTAACCTGGGCTCCAGGGAGACAAGAGACTTCCCTGTGAGAAGGGTCTGCCCGGCACATTGGACCCTCTGTTCCTCTCAGGAAGGACTCACCTATAACTACAACTTTATTTTTTTTTCCTTGTGGGTGTGCAGTAAGCTTTTCTGATGGCAGATGAATCTGAAGGGTAGGTTGCCCATCTGGCTGGTCTTTCTTGACCAGGGCCTCCTATCTGTTCTTCAGTGGCACTAGGGGGGTGAGGCGGGCAAGGAGAGAGCTCGTCTGTTGCCATAATGATGAACTTGCCTCCATTTACTTCCCCCCCCCCACCAGACCACTGCCTCTGGCTTGAAAGGTCTCGCTGACCCTGGGTGCTTTCCGACGGGTGCTCCGGTTTCTATTTGAGGGAGGACAGGGCCTGGCTCCACCACTCTATCTGCGGCTCAGCCTCCCTGAAGCTCCTCAGCCTTTCAACTTCCACTTGTAACTTCGCAACGTGGCAGAGGAGCCCGTCCGCCTGTTCGCACCGCACGCAGCGGTTCCCATCGCTGCCAGCGCCAGGCTGTGACATTCCCTCCAGACCGTGACCTGGACGGGCTGCCTGTTTCTGTGGGCGCTCCGTCTGGGTTCCCCCATCCACACGATCCCCTGTCGAGCGGGCGGAGCCGCCGCTTCTCCCCGCGGCCGGCACCCGCCCCTGTGCCCCAGCCGCCGCCTCGCCGTTCGCGCTCCTAGAGCCTCTTCCCGTTTCGCCGCCTTTAAATCTCCCGCCGTTATCCCGTCAGCCTCTCGGCCTCGCATGCGAGAGCTGCCGGTTGCTGGTGGGTTTCTCTGGTTTTCCTCGGACTTTTCCGGCTCCAGAAACCCCCTGTTCGCTTCAGTCTGGCTCCCAAGCCCGGAGCTGCCTCTTGCCGCTGCCTCGCTGTTCGCGCTTTGCAGGTCAGTCTGCTGTTAGGTGGTGGCTTGTGTTGTGTGGGGCAGGTTTCGTCTCCCTGTCTGCTGTGGGTGCCTTTGGGTGAGCTATCCTCTGGCCTACTGTTAAGGTCAGCAGAGGAGAATCTTAGCTTCTGAGGTGTGGCTAATAGGCGTTTTGGGACAGAATTAGCCACAAGTACCCACCTAATGAGAAGCAGCTGCCTGCGTTCCTGCTGCAACTTCTGGTGGTTGTGGTCTCCATGCATCTGTCCTGTGTTGTGGAATTTGGAGGATCCGCAGATCATTTGGTTTGGGCAGCTGAAGCGAGCTCTGTTTCTTCTTTGCTTTTAAAGAAATTGCTTCCTACAAGCACTTTTTTCTGTCCGTTGACTATGTAGATGTTTCAAATGCCCAGCTGAGACATAGATTTACCTCTTTAGGTAAATGAAAACTTCATCACTTGTGTCTGAGACTAGTCAATCATTCAGGTTGGAAAAGACCCTTGGGATCACCAAGTCCAACCATTAATGCTACTATACAAAGTTCACCCCTAAACCATGTTCCTCAAAAGCACATCTAAAGGATCCCTAAACGTATGTCTTATACTGCTGTGTTTTGTATCTCTTTTTTTTTTTTTTCTGATGCTTAGGTACTTGAAATTTTAGCTCTTCCTGATGATTGACTTTTCCAGTTGCTTGGGGGGAATTTTGGCACCCTAGTACTAGCTCATGATATTTTTATTTCTAAACGAACCCATAAAACTCAAGTGATGAGAACATTTATCTGGAAGGCTGAGACTAACCACAGTATGCACAATTATTGGATTTCTGTTGTACTGCCTTAATATAAATGTTAAAATATACCTAATGCAATTCTGGAATATGACTTTAAAAATATATATATTACAAATACAGGTATATGAGACTTAAGCCCCTAAATGTCATTAAAATGTGGTTTTACTTGAGAATTTCAAAACAGCATATACCTAGCAACTTTAAAATATTTTCTATTTAAAGATACAAAGCCCGGTCAGGTTTAGCCAAGACATGGTAGAAAAATGTGAGACTGAATTTAATCTGTACACTAAGTTCTCCAGGTTGAGGTTTTTTTCTAATTTGATTTTTGACACAAGAATCCATCTTCTCTAGTCCTGCTATGCTGGGACTGGATACAGGGCCACCCTGTGTGGTTCTCCTTCAGCCAGAGGTGAAAATTCACTGCAGATGATGTACTAATGTCATGTGCAGTGACCAGCCTGAAGTGTGAATCTGTCACATGCTTAACAATTTGCTATACAGAAGTTATCTCAGATTGCTTTTCCCTCTTGCTGGTTCTCCCAAAAGCCTTGGTGGTAACCAGAAGCTGGTGCCAGAATCACAAGGCTCACAAATATATATTTCAATATAATTTTGTCTCATGTGAACTAAGCAAAATTTTCTTTATTAAACTCCAAATAGGTAAATTCTCATAGGGCTTATGCTTTATGGAAATACTTAATCTTTATCTAAAGATTACATAAAGTTGTATGAATCTACTTTTGACTTAAACTGCAGGGACTTCTTAGGCCTGTATAAGTAATAGTGTGGCTAGCAGGAGGAAAAAAAGTGACCGAGGCCCTGTACTTGGCACTGGTAAGGCCATACCTTGAGTTGTGTTGGATTGTGTTCTGTGCTCCTCATCCCAAAAAAGACACTTTGTTGCTGGAGTGAGTTCAGAAAAGGGCAACCAAGCTGGTGAAGGGTCTGGAGAACAAGTCCTATGAGGAGAGGCTGAGGGAATTGTGATTGTTTAGTCTGGAGAAGAGGAGGCTGAGAGGAGACCTTATTGCTCTCTACAACTCCCTGGAAGGCTGTTGTAGGGAGGTAGCTTCAGCTTCTTCTCTCAAGTAACAGGACTAGAAGAGATGGTCTGAAGTTGCACCAGGGGAGGTTTAGATGAGGTATTAGGAAGAATCTCTTCAGTGAAAGAGTAGTCAGGTGCTGGAATGGGCTGTCCAGGGAGGTGGAGTCACCATCCCTGGAGGTATTTAAAAAAAAAAGTAGATAAATCACTTCAGGACATGGTCTAGTGTGATGGTGAGGGAAGGGGGGGGACACATGACCCCTGTCCTTGAGACTCAGAACTAATGTGTTTGGCTTTCAAACAACTCATCTGGGACCTTATAATAGATACACTAAAAATTTATTGAAATACTAAAGAAATTTGGAACCCCTGAGTTATTTTTTTAGGTGGGTCAAGAGTTTTTTAGTTTTCATCCTTAACCCTTGTTGTTAATTTCTGTAGACTTGAGCTTTTTCTTCTTTGTTTGCAACCTGTAAATGGTGTTGATTTACTTTAACAGGCTGCTAGTTCCATGTGATAGTGATTTAGAGCTATTTCAGGTGCTGTTTATCTATTTCTGCCCAAGGATGATGGATCCACCTTAAGGAAGAGTTGAAAGCCCATCTGATTGTCTTGTACTATGGTTCAATACTGTAAATGACAGATTGTATTTCTGATTTAGTAGTATACTAAGCACAAGCTTGAGTTTAAGATTTATCTGCCTCTGGAGACATTCAAAACCCATCTGGACACAATCCTGTGTGACCTGCTCTAGGTGAACCTGCTCTGGCAGGTGAGTTGGACGAGATGATCTCAAGAGGTTCCTCTTAACTCCCATTGTTCTGTAATTCTGTGAACTAAAAAAGAATATTTGTTTCTCCAAATAATTAATTCTTAAAGGCAGCTCTTTGATTCTTCTTGCAAGTATAATGTTAGACTGAATCCTGGGAAATGGGTGTAACTGAGACAGACACTGAGAAAAGGTATATGACAAGAAATTTGTCCCAAGTCTGTGCTGAATCATATTTACGGCCAAGTACATTGTGTAAATACATATTCTACATGAAATCCTGTTTGTATTCAAGTAGGTAGTAGAATTCCTATCTCACTTTGCTGAGACCAGCCTGTCATCATCCATGTGCACAAAGGAAAAACAGAAGATGGGCTTTGTCCTGGAAGAACAAACTTCCTTGCAAAGTTATGATAACTTCTGCCCAGGGCCTAAAATTCTTCAACTTTTTTTTTTTTGTCTTAATTGCTTTCCCTTCTTCCTCTCCCAGTGAAGAGTGGAATGTAGAGAGGCATCAAAAGGGAAGGGTGAGAAAAATACCTTAAATTGGTTATGGTCAGAGTCCGCTTCAAGGAATAAATGGAAAGGTTTCTCCTTTCCATGTTACCTATTGCAGCTGAGAAATTTTTCCTTGTTGCACTTGATTTTATACAAATGTAACTGAGAAACCTCTCAAACTTTCTTTCTTTTAGAAGACTGTTTAGTTGGCAAAATTATCTGTGATGATCCTATTTGCTCAGGTAATGTTTGTTTTGACTCCTGTATATTAAGTTTTGCAAGTGTTAAAACAGCCACAAAGTGGTTCTTTGTTATTGCTCCCTCTGATAATAACCTTTCTGTCTAGTAAATAATAATAAAAAGTGAGTCATCGATAGTTTGCAGCTTCTTAGCTATAAGGTGTCTGTAAGAGAAGTCAGCGCATTGCCTCAAGGGAGTAGATTAAAGGGAAAATGAGTGTGTTTCTGCTTACTTTCTTGGCTCATTGCTTTATGGATATGTGGGATCTGAAAAATAAATGGTGGTCAGAAAAGAACAAACACATTTATTAGAGCAGTTAGAAAAAGACACTGTTTTGCTATTTGCCAAGGTCCTTCTGAATAGCATGTTTGGCAGCTACCAAATGACATGGCCTGCACAGAGCTGATTTTGACGAAGCCTCTGGGATGTGTTAAAAAGTAAACCAGAGCAAATCACGTACTGGAAAGCATAACTCAATCAAGGAAAAATGTATGATTAAGGGCGACATGGGCAAGGAAAGCTTTGCCAGAGCTCAGGGTAAATATTTGTATCAGTGTGAAGTGAAAGCTTCACATAGCTGATGTCAAGCAGCTGGAATTTTCATTGTTTATAAACTTTTGTTGTTACAGTTGGATTTTGGCAGAAAAGGTACCAAAGAGAGAACAGTTTCCCAGCAAGAAAATTTGAGCTTTGATAAAACAGCTTGAACAGATAGGAATGTAAAGATGCAAGATTTTGATGCTTAAAAAAAAAAAAAGCATTTCCTGTGACCACCAGTTTTGTTGTGCTGTGCAGTTGATTTGTCCTGATGGAGTTTTCAGAGTGTGTTACTTTGTTGCGCGAGCAAAAAAAGAGAGAGAATGAGGATGACCACCATCCTCCTCTCACGAAGGTGACTAGCAACCATCAAATTGTAAGACTTAAATAGTTGCTTTAACGGCTACAGCTCTATCGTGTTCCAAGTCTGGAGTTCATTTTTCTTCAGAGAACCTCGCCAGTATGAGTCAAATATTTTAATCGGAGAAAAAATATGACCTATTTGGGAATTGAACCCAATTCTTTGGATTCTGGCCAGGAGCCACCCCACCCTTACCCCTAATGCACTTTAAGTGCAGATATGGGCATTTGTGGTTATATTTTGCGACACTTTTTTTTGGTGAGATGTCTTATTAGAGTATTTCAAGGATTTTAGAACTCTGTATTTAACCTGTGGTTATTTATTTTGTGGGATAATTATATAAGGTGTGAGGTGGATTTTGGTTATTGTTCTTTATGTTGGGTACATCCTTCTAATACAGGAGGGAAGTGATTTGCACAGAAGTTCAGTCACTGAGTAGATGTTTTTAAAAGTTGGGGGGGTTTTTGTAATACCCCTCATCATCTTGGTTGTGATCCCAAAAACTTCTGAGTCTGATCTTTAGATTTTTCTGTTGAGCTGAGCAGCTGGTTCCTTCAGGAGGAAGAGGAAAACTAAGATATTGCAAGAGAGGAAAAAAAAAAGAGGGGAAAAAAAAAAGTTCAGATCAGTTAAAACTCTGAGGCTGGTGATTAGATTCCCAAATAAGGAGCTATTGAGTTTTGAAGGAACTTAGGTGCTGCTGAAGAGCTGGTCGTGTGTGTGGTTGAAGTGTCCGTGTGCTGTTACGCATGTACGTGAAGATGCTTCGATTTCAAGAGCTCCACATTTTTGTGTCAAAGTAAAGCAGGGGCTATCCCTGCCAATAAAAAAGTGCTCTGCAAGAACCTAACAATATTACCCAGCTGCACTAAGAATAGAAATCAAGCCCCTGCTGGTATAATTAAGAAATCTTCACTTCCAGTCCCTGGGCTTTAGAGACCTGGATCACTAACTAATTCCAATTTAGAGAGCTTTTTTGATAAGAGCTTTTGTAAACTAGGAAATAAGCTGAGAATGAAAACTTTTCATTGCAAGTATTTGAGCTACGCGCTCAGCCTGTTCAGTGTTATTTAATGTTTGGTCTGTCCTGGAGGGAAATCAGATATCAGCACTGAATTGAAGGAATACAGTGTACTCATTCTCCTAAGGGTTTTTGTGAAGAAGAAGGGGGGTGTGTGGGGGGGAGGAATGGCATTCATCCATGATCTCCAATCTTATAGTTGGAGGAAAAAAAAAATAATAAAAAAAGGCGATTTCATTCATAAATGTGGGGCCTGGCCATGTGGTCTTATGGCAGAGTGATCAACTGAGAGTCCAGGCTGCTCAGAGCTCTGGATAATGTAGGGGCATAAACTCAGCCTGGGCACAGATGGATGTTTGGATGAATTTAATATCTTCCCTTCTGCAACACGAATGCCACAGTTGATTCTGATCTCATTTGTACTGGTTTGGCAGCTGGGTGGGAGCTAGGGTAGGGGAGTTGTTCTAGTTGACAGTGATGAGAGAGATCAATGTCACACCTATTCTTTTTTCTTTTTTTTTTATCTACAGATAAGATTAAAGACATATTTATCAATGTATCTTCTCTCTAAATGGGAAGCAGTTTGTCAAGGATGAAAAGCCTCAGAAGTTTGACTGAACATTTCCTGATTTTATTTTTTCCTAGAGGTGGATATTCTGTTTTCATTATCTTCTTTTTGACTCCTCTCTCGTTCTTGATTGTGTGTGGTCTTTACTTTTTTTGTGTGGATTTTTTTGTTTGTTTGGGGGTTTGTTTGTTTGCCTCTTCAAATATTCAGCATTCTTCACCAGTTAGGCACTTCTGCAGTTTCTTTGAAACAGCACACAAATTTGGTACTACTTCTGTGTGATTCAAACCTTGTAACCCACACATTGCAGGAGGTTTAAAGACACTGGTGAGATCACCCACCCACTCATTTATTATTATTATTATTTTATGCATCATAGTGTAGCAGGTCAAATATCTGCCTCATAAAAGGAGAAGGAGCCGTTGTGGTGGTGCTGTGCAGGAGATGGAACAGCATGTTCTGTTTCTAACACTGCATCAGCATCCAGATCACTCTATCTTTTCTACTTCCTTTCTCACTTGGGATGCAAGAATTCTAATTCCTACTGCTTTTTGAAAGTTTTATGTATATTTTGAACCTATTGGACCATGAGGTGAGATAATGATAATGCTCATTAAAAATTCTTGCAAGAGATGGAACACTTTTAAGTGGCTTGTCTGCTGTTTCTTGTCTAAGAGTTTTTGTCCTAGTAGATCATGGTAGCACTTAAGAATTGTATAGAAATCAGTCATCTCTTACCTTATTCTTAGAGAGGTCTTCCTTCTGTGTCTCACTGTGTTCTTGCTCCCCCTTAAGACCATGTTCCCCTCTCCATCTCTTTTGGACTCCATGGCAAACAGCAAGGCTGTCTCTGATCATGAATCACCCCCAGTATTTGTGACTTGCTTGCTTGCTTGTTTGCTTGTTTCCTTAAAAAAAGGCAAAGTCGTTTAAGCCTAAAGGAGTATGAGATCAGGGCTTGGTTACTCCTGTTCTGCAGAAATTTCTGAGCAGTACACTCCAACTAATTTAAATCAGATTGCCCTTGCTGTTTGGGTTGAAATAATGCTCATGAGCATCCCCGGTGTGATTTAGGCTCGCTTCTTTTCACCCTTCCAAGACTTGGTATGCATCTTAATTTTATATCTTTCCAAACATTATTATGGTAGGAATTACTCCAATGGAAGAGGGCTTCTACATCTTGACAGACTTGGTGTTGCCCCTGTCAGGAGACTGGCTATCAAATGGAGCATGCTGCTATGATCTACCTGCAGAGCTTTGTATGAATCTACATTAACACAAAAGAGCACAATACACACAAAGTACCTATTCTTTTTTTTTCTTCTGTCACTTAAGGTGCATCCAGCATATTTGCAGAGCTCCTTGTGTAAGACCTCCTATGAGGTGGTGGAAGATGAATTTAGGTGGTGTGTAGGAGTTGAGCAACACCTTCTGGATCTGGGGAAGATAAGTTTTGGCTGTAGACGTGTACTGTTTACACAGTTGGTAGCATTTTCTTCTCAAGGTTCTTGTGGCTGGTGTGAGAACTGGTCTTGTAGCTGGGGACTTGACCAAATGACCTCCTCAAGGCCAGTGGTTGCTCTCAGGAGATTTCTCAGGCAAGTTTGTCATCTCTGCAGAGAAGCTGCAGCCCAGGTAATAATACATCAGGAACAACCTGGGTGAAAACCCACTATGCAAGCTGTCACAAGGCACAAAATGTTAGCTGGTGCTGACCTTGCCCCTGCTCCTTCCGGGAACCCCACCAAAATGCGGTGGGGCCATGAAGGTGACCCGAGCTGGTGACCAGGCTTCAGATGTAGTTATTGTTCACTTGGCCACGCAGCCCCACAATGTGATCCCGTACTCTGCCTCAAACATCTGTATTTTGCAGGAGGTATACTATTGTATGCCACTGACGTTGCAGCTTGAATTAGCATCGAAGACTTTTCTTTTTCTGTAGAAATGGGGATGATTTTACTTGATGATTTCAGAGACCTGACTACTGCTTTTAAAAGTTACAACCCCAATCATGTTTGAAGCTTTGAATATTTTTTAAGAAGGGCGAGACTACAATTTAGGCAAACTTTTTTTTTTTTCTGGAATGATGAAACTACTGCACAGCAATCAAACTGCAATAAAAATGTGAAATGCTGTCAGATGATACGAAGCTGGTGCAAATGAAAGCCAACGATAGAGACGGAATCCTAAAATAAATTCCAGGAAAAACGCAGGCTATTTACTTTCAAAATATAGAAAGCAAACTAACCTTAAAAGTACTTGGACAAGGCAATACCTTTACCCACAGTCACATCCAGCCGAAATACAAATGCGGGTCTCTTCATGATGATAATAGTTATTAATAAATAAATGCAAATAAATAGAATTGAAACAAAAAGGCTTCAAGAGCAGCCAGGGGAGGAAAGCCGGTTCCGCTGGCAGCTGCCAGAGTCAGCTTTGCGAAGGGGACTGTAGGTGGAGCTCGGCTCTGCAATTCCTCGCTGCCGAGCTCCACAATGAAGCAATTGTTTCCCCAAGTCTCCGCTCGGCAATTCCTCCTTCCCTCTCCGTGTGCTTTTTTGGTCGCGTGTTCTATTTATTTTAATGTATACCTTTGTGCAGAGCCTGTCTCCGAGTGGTTAGATACCCCGTTGATATGTGGCCTTCAAGGCAGGGGGAGGAGTGCAGCCTATTCCCATGACATCCGTGGGCTTTGTAGAGCCAAAAAAACCTTCTCAGGAACACCTAATCCTTGGGCTCCCTCCAAGTACCACAATCTCTCTGCACAACTGACATGGGCCGCTTGGGACACTTGAGGGCTTTAGGTGTGTCTCTCTGAAGTCAGCCACAGCCAAGCATGAGGCAAATGTGCCCAGACCAAAGAAAATAAATTATGTGGGCTCCAATTTTCAGCAGTTATGAAGTATTAAATTACACATCTGAAGAATGCGCTCTGGGATTAACCCTTCGGAACCTGCATGGAGCATCATGGTGGCTCCTTCCTGGAGGAACCGTGTTGCCCGTGTTTCAAAGACACGTGGGTCGCTGGAATGCTAATTGAAATGTGCCGTAATTAGCTGTTAATACTAAAAAGGAGGAGCGGGAACAAGGGGAAGAGACGCGGTACCTGTGCCAAAGCAGGACTGGGGGGGGATGCGTGAAGCAGCTCTGCTTTTTGGTGCTTCTCAGGCTGCACCCCAAGAGGGTCGTGGGTGCCACCAAAGTTTTAAATAAAAACTGTAAAGTTTCATATGCCCTTTTGGCACCAGGAGTTTAACTTGCAGCACAACATTAGCATGTGCTTTAGCACAATTAGCACGGCCCCTGGTTGCTGCCTCTTCATTCAAGATCGGAGAAGTGCTTGCGAGCCAATGCAGTTCTGCTGAATTTCTTGTTAAAAAGCTACAGAAAAGGCATTAGCTGTTGGTAGGAGATACAAAAAGTACATCCTGCCCTCCCTCCCTCAAGTATTTCTGGTTCCCCACAACCATCTGTAACATCAAATATCTGGTACATTATGTTGCTGAAACTTAAAGTGTAAACCCCACAGTGGAAAAACAAACGGCGGCTTTATTTATTTATTTTTCCGTGGGGATTTTTAAAGGTATTTTCTTAAGCGAGTAACTAACCTGTGGAAGCTATAATAACAAACAATTTTTCAGAAGGTGGCTTTGGGATTGTTCGCCCCCCTCTTATTGCACTAATTCAAGTTTGTAGTCTTCCTGCAAGCCAGTCTGAAACTAAATTCTTTGCCGAGGTTTGTGGACCGTGAGGCTGCTGGGCTGGCACAGGAGCTGGGAGGGGAGTGGAAGAGACACGTGCGAATTTTGGAGGTCATCTCTGAGGTTTCAGGAATTGCTTTTACCGCGATGTCTGTAACCTCTGTGGTAGGATAGAAATTAAAAATGCCTCGTACAATCTTGGGCTCAGAAAATGTTGTGTGTCATTAAACTGTTTTTATGCTTTATATACCTCTTGCAGATGACGTGTTTACATGGTTTATATTACAGAGGAGGATCTCTCTGGCTTGACAGTGTCTTTCCAAACTCCCTTTATTTCTCCTTTCCCTGCCCCGATGACATAATACATTTAAAGTACAAGCTAATTTTCCACCTCTATATTTTTTAGGAAGGTTTTCACTAACAAATAATATTTGAAGGGGATGCAGCTGTAAGCATCAGCAAAAGATAAGGCATGAATGTGTAGAAATAGTATTTTGTATATTTTGAAAATGGCTTCATAAGTTGAGGGGTTTCTTTTGCAGTAGTATCTTCTCTTTAAAGTCTGCTGTACTAGGAAATGAATCATGAAGTGCATCCTTATGTGTAGGGGGTGGGTTTTTTGGTTAAGAAATTATTTTTTAATACTCCTTTCAGTAGCATGACAATTTTCCAGGAGTTTCCAAAAACAATTGAATGGATTCAATATTCTGACTGCATCTTTTCACTAATGTACGGTATTAAAGTTCATGTCAACTGGGATTTGGAGAGTCTTTGGAGGAAAAGAATGAAAACTCTTGTACTGGAGTAACACCATGAAAATGTGAGTCTCTTTGACATGCACAAGCAAATGGACAGCAAGAGTAAGTGACAGGCTTCCTGGATTTATAAGCATTGTGTGTGGGGGGAAAAAAAAAAAAAACCCAAAAATCTAAGTTAGGGTAATTTCCCTCAAGCTATGGCTGTTTTCATGGAACATCTGTATTTCTGTTAATAGCCCTCCCAGTTTTGTCTGATTGCCTTGGACCTGGCTGTAGGAGGCTGCTCTACCCAAGCAACCCATACGCATTTTTTTTTTTTCTTCTTTTGGGGTATCAAGGAGGCTTTAGCTGGATGTGAGAGCTCCACGAGGCAGAGCTCTCCACGTGTCTGTGCAGGTGTGTAAGACCACGCAGTACTCAGCTTGTGAGCAAGAGGCCAATGGGGGAAGCATCTCTCTTGTTGCCTCCATATAACATCACTGTGGCTTTCCTTAAGCGAGACCCCATTAACAATTTCAGGCTTAAGGTTGCAAAGTCTTGAATAGAGCACTGTGCTGAAGTTACATGAATTCACCTCTTTCATCTTTTTTTTTTCCTCCCTCCAGCCCATAAGAACATGAGTTAGACCCATGTAAGCCCAGATTTTCAGGTTTCACACACTCTATTTCCTTTTGTGGGTTTAAGTCGGGCCTTCAGTACTCTTTATATGTCACTTTTGTGGTTATTTCTCTCCGTGCCAGCAAGATTCAGAGACGTAGGATGACACGCATTGAAGTCAGGTCTTTGTTTATACTCCCAAATCCCATCAAATTGAAATTGATCCTTAAAGACCCAATAAGTGCTAGAATTTGGAGTTAACTTTCAGCCTTTTTGCCATAAAGTGTATGTTTGCAGGAAGCAGTTTAACACTTGTAGTCTATTCACTTTCTATGGAACAATTAGGTGAGAAGTGTTTTGTTTTGTTTTCTTACCTGACTCTCTATTGGTATGTCAGAGCTTGTTGACATAGAAAAAGGACAGTGGAATAATCATTACTTTTATGATCAAAGTATTTCTGGAACATAAGAAAAATCAGGTTTTGTCTGCTGAGGAGAGAGAGGATTTGGGAAGCGTGGAATAGAGCTGCACACGAGGGCTTTAATGCAGGTTAGAACACCAAAGCAGTTTGGCACACTTGGATCTGGGCCAGAATATCACTGAGATGAGGCCAGGTGAAAAATCTGGATCTAGAGTCTCTTCCCAGCATCCCCAGTTTGATGTTTAGGTTGCTGCTTTGGTTCCAACTTTAGGGCAAGCTGATATTCCCATGGTCTGATCATGAAGACCCTGAACACGTGGATTTCCTAGCGTACGTATTTAAGAGACTTGGATGATTTTCCAAAGCTTTCCCGAGCTCCACTTTTGAACCCAGTCAAGCTCTTTTGTAGAATTTAGAGTCAAATTGAAAGTGGAGAAACGCAAGGAATGCATGAATTGGGAGGTGAGGGGTAAGGTGCCTCCTGTGACTTATTAGATCCAAAACAGCATTGAAGATATTCTCTCTCCTGTTCTAAGGAAACCAGATCCAACTGGTTTCTTTGCTCTGTTCCCTTTGTAAAGTAGCTACGAGGAAAATTACAGAGGAGTCTCAGCCAGAAAATCCATCTGGTACGAGAAGAAGGGGCCAAAGTACAGCTTTTTGAACACTCAAGACTGCATTCTGTCTTGACTAAACCATCTCCTGCACTGCCCGTTGTTGGGGTCCCCCATTCCTTTTCACTCTGCACATCAGCGTTCGCTATCCATATGTGAAATAAACCTGTCTTTGCATCTTGAAGGATTTGGCGTAGCATTTACTGCCCTTCTCTAGGTGTCCTGCTCATTTCTCTCTCGTGGGGTTGTGTGTGGTGCTGTATCTGTACCTATGGGAGGGGTGGTAATGTGTCATCAGGACTAAAGTCTGGGGGCCAGAGGATACTTTGACAGGCCTGTTCTTAGAGCTGGCCCTTAGGTTCATGGGTGGTTCTATTTATCATTTATTAAAAAAAAAAAAAAATTATAGTCACTTCGGTTCACAATTTTCAACCAAGTTCAGAACAGGAAAAAAAGTCTTGTGTTGAATTTTATGTTCAGATGGAAAGAAAACACTCAATATGAGAAGTCACTTAAAGCAGAGAGATTGTTTTGAACCTCTGAAGCCAAAGGATTTCTTGCTTTTTAGAATATAATTTTTGATTCGTGTGCATTTATTTAAAGACATGTTCATGAAATGCTAAACTCTTGGTAAGTCTGCATGGGTTTTTTCTGAGAAAAGCAGGATATGGCTGAGACTTCTAGCCTATGGTTTGAGCTGAAATATTTTAAGGGAATAGAGCAGAGCAAATACAGAGGGACCTGATCCCCTTGGGTGCCCTCTGCTTTGCTGCAGAGGCTTGGATGTGATCAGCTTGGGAGTCTCATGCAGCTTCTTTAGCCCTTCTCCTACTGGTAAGGCTGCATTGGATGGAGCTCCATGCTCGGCGTGATAGTGAAGTAATGTGCTGGGTGGGAAAACAAAAAAGACTATGGCCCAAGCTCACACTGCAATGGCAGTCACCTCTAATTAACAAGTTACAAGCAGTTGCTTTCAGGCAGTTTCAGGGCAGCATGAAAAAACATGCTCAAAAGGTAGGATCAGGCACAGCTGCAACAATATATCCCTGAGGGCATCTAATGTGCATGGAGTAAAAGTTAAGGGATGTGTCTACAGGGATTTAAACCTCTCTTTTTAGCTTTTCTACCATCCAGCTGGGAAGGAGATTATTGAATTCTTACAGGGCCACAAGTGCATCCACAAGGAGAATAATCTCTGTGGAATTTCTTCTGTTATCTTCTTTCTGCTTTGTAAACAAAGGGTCTTGCACTGATGTCACTCGGCAAGTGGTGATACTTATTCTGCAGTGGTCTTTTTGCTGTGTACCAGCTGGAGCTGGGTTTGCTGGGAAGCTGTGTTTTGGAGACCCAACACCTACAGCGTCAGCTATGGGAAATGCACTTGAGGCTCTGCTATGCCGGCCTCAATCAGAGCATGGTAGATGCGTGAGCAAAGGAGGAGCTAGTGCTCCTGACAGCAGGAGACCCAAAGTTATCTGTATCGGGTACTGTAACCAAAGATCTGTATGAGTGTTACATGCTCAGACAACATGAAACCAACCCGTTACTCTGCCGAGCTCCGGCAGCTCCTCCTCACGTGGCCCCGGCATCGCCGTGCGGCCGCGGCAGTTGGCCGACCGCGGCGAGGTGCGAAGACATCTCGGGCAGCCGCCTGTGCCAAGCGCTGCGGTCCCTCCTTCGATGGCTCCTCCAACCCCCTGCAGTGACAGCAGGTCTCTCTTGAAAGCGTTTCAGAGCTACAGATGACACGGAGAATCAGACGTCTGACATTTGTGAGGAGATTGAAATGATTCACTGTTCTCAAAGATAAGCTACTCGGGGAGACCCTCACTGCTGTTGCTGTTTGTGCTGCTAACTTTTTTTTTTATATAATTACTTTATTCTCTCCTAAATACTGTGGAATATTTTATTCCTTTGGCAGATTGATTACAGCTTGAGAAATATCTCAGTGGCCTTTTTTGTGAGGCTGCACTGGTGCCTTGATCTGAAAATGTGTATGTGATTTGGGTGATGGCTATTTTACTAACTCTGTGCTAACAGAAGTAATCTGAAGGCAGCTGCTCTGTCATGGTTTGAACTTTCCAAAGGAGGCAGCAGATTTTGCAGCCAGACTTATGTGAGCCAGTAAGAGGCACGGGATAAAACGAGCACCCTCACATAATGCTCAGGGCTGTCCCTTCGTGACCCTGTCCCATAGCATGTCCTTGTTCCCAGGGCCACCTCTTGTCCTGTCCTTGCTGGAGATGGTAGAGATGCTGCCTCGTGCTTGGGCAGGAGGCCTTGGGGGTGAGATAACCGAGGGAGAGGCTGAGTTCTTTACCATGAGCGTGGTGGAGCACTGGAACAGGTTGCCCCGGGAGGTGGTTGAGGCTCCATCCCTGGAAACATTCAAGGTGGGGCTTGACGAGGCTCTGAGCACCCTGCTTGAGTTGAGGATGTCCCTGATCTCAACAGGGGGTTGGACTGGGTGACCTTGAAAGGTCCCTTCCAACCCAGACATTTCTATGATTCTATGAATGAGCCACAAGGTTTGTTAGTTGTGTATTTATTAATTTTTGAAACTGGGAGGTGGAGATGATATTAGAGGACAGGGCTGTGGAGAGGTGGTTAGACTCTTGTAAAGGATGGTGAAGGAGGTGTGTAAAGGTTTGCGTCATGCAAACGAAACCCATGTCCTCATTCTTTCTGGGAAGTATTAATAACTGCTCTCTCTTGTTTGAGTTATGTTAAATAAGGTCAAGCCATTGAGTAGTTAACTTTCTTGTTTGGTGCTCTGCATACCATTTGCATGGCTATGGATGTCACAAGGCCCAAAGCACGTCTCAAAGGTGAGGTTTCACTGTAAGGCTCTGGACTATAGTCGACAATGCTGAGGAGAGGAGACAAATTTAAGTAAATACTGTTTTTTCTCCTCTTCAGAAATCCAGTGTAAAATCAGACTTGTTTAGGCTGGAAAGGACCTTTAAGATTGAGTCCAACCATTAACCTAACTCTATTAAGTCCACTGCTAAACCATGTCCTGAAGCACCATATCTACCTGACTTTTAAACCTGTCCAGGAATGGTGATTCAACCACTGCCCTGGGCAGCCTGTTCCAGGGCTTGACAACCCTTTCAGTGAAGAAACTGTTCCTAATATCCAACCTAAACCTCCTCTGGTGCAACTCGAGGCCATTTTCTCTTGTTCTATCACTTCTTACTTGTAAGAAGAGACTGGCAACCCACCTCTCTGCAGCCTCCTTTCAGGGAGCTGTAGAGAGAGAAAGAACACTTCCCCTCAGCCTCCTTATGTCACAGGAACCTAAGAGCTACTGAAACACCCATAAATAAGTTGAGAAAACAAAAGTGAATGTTTTAATCACAGGGAAGTACAGAGAAATTGCAATCCAGTGTCGTTTTTTTTTTATTTGCCTTGGTGCCTTCCACAGTACTTCCCTGCCCTATTTTATTTCAAGAAAATAACTGTATGGATGTTGGATTGGGACCACTGCCTATTTCGAGAGAGAACAGGGGACGACCTCAGAGGTGGCAATTCTGTATCCTAAACTTCATCCTGGGAGTCCTTTGCACCAGAGAAACAAAATCCAACTGCTGATTTTTTTTTTTTAATTCTACGTTTTGTTTCTGTTTTGTTGGTTTGTTTGGGGTGTGTTTGTGTTTTTTTTTTTTCTGAGTTTTAAGCATAACTAAAGTTCCTTCTATTGAAGAGAAATATCTGACTTCAGTATCTATATCATTGAAATTAAGCTATAGAAGGAAACAGAGTATGATGAGGTGCCACACAGGGCTGCTGTACCCAGATGCAGCACTTTGCTTGCCACAAGCTTTATTAGAAGATGTTGAGGCTTTGCACAGCGCTGCAGTCTTGCCTGCAGCCCTTAGCTCTCCGGGGACAGAGGCCCCTCAGTGTCCCTTTAGGAATCACCATAGCTGCTGAAGTGGCACTTCTCTCAGTTGCAAATGGCTGGGTTGAAAAGCAAAACTTGTACCATATCAGGTTTTTAAGAACAGAACTCATTTAAAAAAAGACAGAGTTTCTTTAAGGTTTCTTTAACCCCATTAACACAGCTGTTAAGAACATAACCACCAGACTGTGTTTATTTTTTGTGGGAATTCTTGGCAATTGCTCAAGGGATGCGATTTCCCCCACTTATTTGCTTCTCCCTCCACTAGAGGCAGAAATTCAGTTCTTTTTTTCCCCTATCAAAGGGAGGAGGAAAGCTGCCATCAGGGCTTTCTGCTCAGGTCATAGGGACAGCAAAATCAAACTGGTTGCTCTGTGATGAGCGGTCCAAATTGGGTGGTTCTGATCCCTTAATGGGGTGTTTCTTCATGAGAGAATGGGCAGGTTTGGCTTTTAGACTTTGAGCAAGGAGATTCATCTGGCCTGTGATTGTGGCATATACGGTTACTGTATGTGTCCACCTCTCAAGTGACACAATATATTTGTGCAAAGTTACATGACCCATCCTCCTCCCTTTCCTGGCATACTAAATGAGACGTAAGTGGGTCTTTTGCTGAACTTCTAGCAGGTCCTCACATATCACAAAGGGTCCTCACAATCCCAACTGGCTCAAAGCCACGTAAACCCCATCCATCTCTCTCTGTTGGTAAAACATTCTCAGGAAGTTAAAATAAAAAAAAGGCATAACTTTTTTAATCAATTTAAATCTTTCCAGTCATTTTTCTATATGTAGAAGCTAATTTTCAAAATGTCTTGATACTCTCCTTCACCTTGACAGCCTCATCTCTCACCAGTTTCTCCTCTAGTTGCTGTGTAAGCCAGAATTGGAAGTAAAAACCATTTATTCAATTCCCCATCACTGCCCCTTTAAGTACTGTGGACAGTAATGTTATCTTTAATTTGTCACTTTTTCTGTCAATTTTTTTTATTTGTTTGTATTTGGGTTTTTTAATGGGCAAACCAATTGTTTATTTCTGGATTTTTTTTTGTATTGGCTCAGTAAGAGAAAAAAACCCCCCAAATCTCAAACTGCATGCTTGAAAAATAAACACAATAAAAAAAATGTTGAATACTCTTGAATTTTTGGCACCTGACAATTATTGTTAAGGATGGGTTTAAATATGATCTAAGAGCTAACTTCTGTTCATTTTTCTGATATCAGAGGGTGAAACAATTCCACCCTTAAAAATGTTACTCTAACTTTTTATTATTATTCAGCATTAGCTTTTTAAGCATGAGAGGGAAATGGATTATCAGAACTTAATTTCACCTCTAGTTCCATTATTTTATATACTATTAGACAGTTAACTTAAGATTGACTACTAAAAATGTCTCTTACTCAGTGAAGGAATAAAGGCCTGAAAAATATAGGTTTCACTGAATTTCCCCCTTCATCATCAGGTCTTGAAGATGTGGCTTCCCTCACGTGCCTTCATTAGCAAGTATGGATTTAGGACTGCTGTGAAAGGTTAGGCTGAATTGTCTAGTGCAGTTCAGCAGCTTGAACAACCTTAGGAAATGCAAGTCTTTTAACCTTAGTACAGCAGTGATATGACTTAATGGTGCTGTTATCACCTTATAATAATGCAACTGCATGTGAAGTGAGTTGTCCATAGGCCGTTGTTTCCTGCAGAGATGATGGCTCACGGTAACGCAGCCCAATGGGCAATCTTGAAACTCTGACATCTTAAAAAAAGGCCAGTCAATTAATTTGTTCCATCCCTGCAGGTTAGGAGAGAGATTAAAATCGCTGCTGTTTATAGCTGATTGTCTCATATTAAATATAATTATTTTAAAGTTTTAGCTGTGTGTTTCATGTGGTGTGCTGGGGCTGGGCCATGGCACTCTCCACCAGCACTGGCTGGGGTTGGGAATGTGAACTCTGCAGTGTGCCACAACTTTGCACCTGCAACTTGTAAGGAATAATGTTTATAATGTTTCCAAATATCTGCAGGGTGGGTGTCAAGTAGAAGGGGCTGGTCTCTTTTCAGCAGTGCCCTGTGAAAGGAAGAGGGGTAATGGTCACAAGCTGAAACACAGTGAGTTCCACCTCAACATGAGGAGAAACTTCTTCCCTGGGGGTGTGATGGAGCCTGGCCCAGGCTGCCCAGAGAGGTTGTGGAGTTGTCTTCTCTGGAGACTTTCAAGACTTGCCTGGATCCTGTTCCTGTGTGGCCTGCACTGCATGTTCCTGCGTTGGCAGGGGGGTTGGACTCGCTTATCTCCAGATGTCCATTCCAACCCCTACCATTCTATGAATAAAGCACCCTGTCCTTGGAATCTTGTGTGATTGGATCCTGTGTGTACATCAGTTCCCATGCTGTTCTTCTCTCCTTCTGGTATTTTTCTGGCTATCTTGCTGCTTACCCCTCGTTGTTTCAGGTGTGGTTAGTGGTGTCACTCCAATGGCTCGCATTTTATGTCCACGCATTTCTAGCGTTCCCTTACCATATGGTCATCCTGATGTTACAGTTTGCCTCAATCATCCTTTTTGTAGCTGCTTGAACATCTTAATTGATCTCATGAGCTACGTTAAAGATTTATAACAGACAGTGGTGATATTCATTTCACAAGCACCTAACTATGCTTTTCCATCTGATTGCATGTTCACACCCCTCTCTCATAAAAACGTACACAAAGCATTATCTTTTGTCTCTGTGGTAAAATAATGGTCTTGAAGGATATTAGAAACCTTGTACCACTCTACCCCAGCTAAAAGGATAAGCTGTGGACTCTCAGTTCTTGTTAATAAGATCTTCTCCAATCTCTCTTAAATAATACCTCAAATTGAAGAACTTTTCCCTTCTTCCCTAGTAATGGAGATGATAAAACTTTCTTTTTTTTTTTTTTAAACATTCAAAACCAT
This sequence comes from Megaceryle maxima, assembly GCA_024605025.1. Lineage (NCBI taxonomy): Eukaryota > Metazoa > Chordata > Aves > Coraciiformes > Cerylidae > Megaceryle > Megaceryle maxima. The sequence continues at coordinate 10,628 of JANHGN010010353.1, read as the reverse complement.
GTGTTGATAATATTGTTAAGCTGAAATGCATATATCAGAATGGCAATGGTGCCAGGAACTGCTTTTGGCCAGGCCTGTGTTTCTTAGTATATGCAGCAGAGGCATGTGCAATTAATGATGTTGGCAAAAGGAGCACTGTAGAAAGAGTGCACGAAATGAGAGGTTTGATGGTTTCTGCAAAGTACTGTGCCCATCTTTTCATGCAGAAAATGAGTAAACCATTACTCCATATATGATTGGAGCATAACATAGCACTTTTTGATGGGGTTTGTCAGAGAGCGTTCAGAAGAAGCTGTATATTAGAAGATAAATTTCATCACACAGTAAATATGTCTAAGGGTAGATAGGGAGAAAGATGGGAAGCATCATTCGTGCCATTAGAGGGGTGGATTTTTGAGTATAAATGAGAGCCAAATTTCTCTTAAGGAGAATTTTCTCGCTGTTTATCTCCATCAGGATATCCTACTGTGGTGTAATTGTTGAAAATTCTTTGGCCAGGGACATTTCTCAGGAGCTGTAGGTTTTGTGACTGCCTTTTCCACCTGTGTAACTGTACTCAAGCTAAAACAGTGTTTATTTGCTTTCAGCTTTAGTTTTGGTAAGAGGGTCAGTGGCAATTGTACTCAGATCCTCATGTACCTTCTCAGTAGGATCTCTCTGTAACAGTATCTGGACAGACTACTTGTCAAAACAGATGCAGAAATGGTCTTGCAACTATTCAGAGGTAAAGGTGGATGTGTCCATCCCACTTACCTTACAATCTCTTTGCTAATAGTCTTTTCCTGTCCTTCACTTCTCTGTGGTATTAAGATATTTGAACATTGTGTCCATGATGGCTGTTGGTGTTTGTTCATGGGTTGGTGGTTTAGTTTAGTGATTTTTTGTTTTTGTCCTTTTTTGTTGTTGTTGTATTTTTCTGTTGTTTTGGTTTTTTTTTCCCTTCTGTACTGTGATGTCACCTATCTTCAGGTTACAGCTATCTAGCAGTAGTTTCTTTCTAACCTGTAGTATCTATACTAGGCCAAACCAATTCTGGTCTTAAATGCCTTGTATTCCTTTTTGGAAACTGAGGTCCCTTTATTGGGAAACTACTTAAAAGCTTTGTGTTACATATGGAATCAGGCTGAGTCTTTCCATAAACCTGTGCTTCAACTCCATCCCTTATGAAATGAAATAAAGCTCTACATATCAAAGGCACTGTAAATAAAATTAAACTTGGTTCTGAGTTCAGCAAGTTCTAATTAAACTTCCTGACATATTTAAATAGTCTTAAAAACTATATAAAATTTTTGTTTGTTGGATTGAGCCTTTGGTCTCGAACCTTCATGTAGCGTGGCTGTAGTTCATGGACAAGGTTGGAAAGAATTAGTTTTCTTCTGGGGAATGCAGGGTATCTTTTGACGTGTTTTTGAGAGAAATGTCGCTATTTTTATCCAATTCCCACTATTTCCATATTTTAATGTTTGTGGAGCTGAATAACAAAAGTGACATCATTTGACCTAAGTCATCAAATAAAAGCAGCTCTTTCTTAACTGTACAAATGACAAGATATCACCTCTGATTCTTCAGTCTTGCTCCTCATGTACTCTCCCAAGAACCTTGATAGCATGGGGCCAGTCCTTTGGGGATGGAAAGAGTGAATTTATTCCCTGGGTAGTCCTATAGGAAAGGAGCCAATCTAACCACAAAGTCTTTATATAGTGTTCTGGTTTTGGAAAATAGTGGAGGAAAACCCTTCCCAGTTTTTGTGTCAAATAAAACACTTGAAGTAAACATGTAAAAAGACAACAAGTCATACTTCAAGAGCATCGATAAAGTAACAGAAGAAAGCAACCAATAAATGTTCACCTTGGTAATAAACTGTGATTGCATCTTGTCCCTCACTTCATCCTCCTCCAAGGAAGCTGCATGTGGGACTGGCAGCTGAACACTGATACTTGGAAACAGAGGGAACCCGAGCACGAGGCTGTGTTTGTACATAACACTGAAACAGCTGGTTTGGATTTTAAAAATTCTATTTTTATTAGAACACTGACTCTTGTTTATCGTTATTGATTTTATTGGGTTATTATTGACTGACTGCACCCCATGGGCCTATTAGTGAAGTGCTAGTAAAGCATTAAAGGAAGACTTAGGCTTTTCTGTGCTTTGTACTTATAACACTGGCTTTTATCGGTGATTTTTAGCTGGCTGCCTAACTACAAACATGGGTAGTCTCACCCACCAGAGATTGAAAGGGGGATGAGAAAGGAAAGAATTTTCTATCTTATTTTTTTTCAACCTCTAGAAGAACAAAACAATGACTTAAGATTGTTTACTATTTTGTTGGACTAATTTTAATTGTGTGGGAAATGCTTGCATCTTTCTCATCTTGCAAAGGCTTTTGACTAACGGTAGAAATGGAGCAGACTCATCGGTTGCCTTCACAAAATAGTAATAAAAAGGATCTGCAACAGAACACTGCAATGGGCTGCCCAGAGAGCTTGTGGGGTCTCCTTCTCTGGAGGCATTCGAAACCTGCCTGGATGTGTTCCTGTCTGACCTGCTCTAGGTGATCCTACTCTGGCAGGGGGGTTGGATGACATGATCTTTCGAGGTCCCTTCCAACCCCTGACATTTTATGATTCTGTGATTTGATCTTTCTGTATGAAAAGGAAAATTTATTCTCTTATTAATATGAATTAAATTGATACACGATTTTCAGTTAAAGCCAGATGAGAATTGGGTGAACTCTGGCTGGTTGTACATTCAAGTCCAGATGCCAGCTTAATGAAATGATAGCTAAGATAGGGTGTCTTCCTATAGCACTATAACCTCCTGATTGTTGTACCGATTCAAATGAACTTCCACCTTTGCCTCTGGACTTTTTTTTTCTTCCCTTCATTTAGTAGAAATGAAATTGTAATCTTTTCCCAATGGAAGGTTATGGGCTGGCCTTATTGAGCTGTAGCAGCATCAGTGGAAGAGGCACTGAGCAAGCGGTTAAAGCCAGTGTCTCATTTGTGAAGATTTACTAACTACGGGGAATGACCAACAAAATTAGAGGGAACATTATGAATGTGTGCAGACAGCAGCTGTCACCAAAGTGTCAGCCCATGAAGCTGCAAGAATTTTAAGTACTACTTCCTTTTGGGTGGGGAGAAAAAGGAGGATGAGTTGAAAAGCAGCACAGGGGTCCTGAAGAAATGAAACTGTACAGAAGCTATAGGGAAGCACTCGAAGTGCTCTGGCATCAGAGCATGATGAATGCCCATACTCACTCCAAGCAGAACCAAAAAGAATTTAAAAGTTCCCAAGCAGATGGGGATGGCAAAGACACCTCAAACATGTCCCCTTTCCTATTAGTGGTAGCTTGTTACTGCTCCAGACGGCTAAGAATATCTGTTGCGGGGTGACACACCAATGGGATAAAAATAAGAGACTTCTGCTCCTCTGTAAGAGCAAGAAAGTCACCATATATTAATTATGAAAGTAATATTTTTCTCTGTCAAACCTACTGCTGTGAGTAGTAATGGCTTCCCCTGAAAGCTGTCATGCAGTAAAAATGGTGACAAAGAGGTGGCTCTACTGTGTAACCTCAAGCTGAACTAATGGGCAAACTTCATTCTGCTTGTGAACAGTACATCTTTGGGGGGGGAATGGTAAGAAAAATCACTTTTATGAATTCCACAGTCTTCCCCACTCCAGCAGGAGGTGTCCCTGACTATGGCAGGGGGGTTGGAACTAAATGATCTTTAAGGTCCCTTCCAACCTAAGCCATTCTATGAGAATAGCATCTAGCATTGATTATACAGATACCCAAGGGTGAGCTGTAACAAGGGCTCCATCAGTTTTAAAACTGCAAATTAAACAAATTTACTGTGCTATCTCTCCCAGAAGGTAGGTAAACCACTTGCCAGAGAGCTATTTGTATTTGCTCACCTTTGCTGTGAACCCTGAGGGCAGAAAGGACAGCGTAATCGCAACAGAGAAGCAGTGCTGAAAATCATTTAAGGGTCTGAACTGTATGCAGAAGGAAAACATGGGTTCCAACTACAAATCAAAAGTAAGTTTGTTTTCTCAAAATTATCTTAGTGCAGGTTCAGTTCACAAAGGAGGCTGTTTTCCACTTTCAGCCAATCTAACGTGTGAATACGTCATTAAATGCAGGAGGTATACTGGTAACTTTGTTCAGATGCGAACCCCATTTTATTGTAAAAGCAATCTAATTTTGCCTTTGAATTTCACGATGGGCGCAGTAGATAACAGCCAGGCATCCACAGTTACTATTTAATTTGCTGGTACAATCAAACAGCTAGATGCTCTTACAATTGACTGTGCCCACAATTTTGTGCTTGACTGCAGGTGCAAAATCGCGGATGCAAAATCAGAGCACAACTTGATGATCGCTTAAAAATTTGGTCCATTAAGGTTTGAAAGCCTTTAACTTCTGCCTGTCATGTAAAATACAATATTGGTGAATAATTTTTTTTTTTTCAGCATTGGAGCTGTTCACCAGAATTTATTCTCTGGAATAAATAATCCACCTGCAAGCAGATAACTATATTTCTATTTTAAAAGTGGATGCTAATAAAAAGTTATATTACTTAAAATATATAGCATTTATGTAGCCCCCCCCCCCCCCCCCCCCCCCCCCCCCACACCACACCACCTCCTACCATCCTTCCTTCCTCTCTTTTC
>JANHGN010010352.1:0-11478 GCA_024605025.1 Megaceryle maxima | reverse complement strand
GGGGGGGGGGGACCCCGGCGCCCTCCGCGCGCGGGTGGGGGGGGGGGGGGGGGGGGGGGGGGGACACACGACACACAGAGAGAGCCATGCAGGTGTATTACCCGGGAGGGTGGATTTCCAGAGGTGAGGCGGCTGGCTCTGCTCCTTGGGGCAGTACACTTGCCCGTTCCACCCATTGGTGATGGCCCAAGGCTGGTAGCTGTCCATGGGGAGCAGGGGGTCGTGGCGTGGCTCGCCAGGGCCGCCGATAGCGGGCACCACGGGCATATCCAGATAGCCGGGCACCGGCTGGTAAGGCCCGGCCGCGTAGCCTTGGTAGAAAGCGAACTCCTTGGCCCGCGATGTAAACTCCTCGCCGGAGACCGAGGTGTCCATGTATTTGTCGGCGAAGGTGGAGGCGGGCTGAGCGCAGGACTTGATGGCGTTGTGGTGGGTCATGCGGCAGGGGTAGTAGCCGCTGCTGAAGTAGCCGTAGGGCAGCGCTGCGCCGGAGGAGCTCTGCACGGCAGCCGAGCAGGGGCTGCACTGCTTGACAGCAGGCTCGGCCATACCGGCGGCGGGGGCTTCGCTGGAGGTGTAGGCAGCGGCGCTGGGGGCGGCCAGGGGAGCGGGGTGAGCCATCAGGTTGCGGCAGGGGTTGGCCGCCGCCGCCGCCGCGAAGTTGCTGCCGGCGTGAAACCCGTCCATGTTCTTATTGATCTCATCCAGGCTGTTGTCGTAGAGGAACATGACGGGCTCGATCCAGCGGGGGTGGAGGAGCACGGAGGCTGTCATAGCCCGCTCCGCATTGAGACTAGTGGCTCTTTTTTAAAAGCCCCAAAGACTGAAAAAAGAGATACTCAATCTCCGGGACTTGACCAAGGCTGACGCGCCAGTGTCGCGCCAGGCCGGCCCTCATTGGGCCGCCCGCCCCCACGTGATATGCAAAGCAGCTGATAAACATCTGAAGGAATAAAGTGGAGATAATTAAATAACGCAATCACCGCGCGGAGCCGGGTCCTGGCCCGGAGGCGCGGGCACGAGTGCGGGCACAGCACGGTCCTGCTGCCGCCGCCGCGCGGGGCGCGGGCGCCGCGAGGGGGGGCCCGCCCGTCCGTCCGCCCTCTCCCCCTCCCTTCCTCCCTCCCTCCCTCCCTCTCTCTCCCCCTCCCTCCTCTCGCCACCGAGGCGTGAGCATTTTGGCCCCGCTGTTGCCGCGGCGTGTTCCCCGAGGTGCGGGGCTCCCCTCGGCACCCCGTCTGATTTCTGCCATGCACCGTTTTCCTCGGGCCCTTCCCGCCCCGAGCACTGCGGAGGCCCCCGGAGGCCTTCCTCATCTCCGGGGAAGATGAGCCGCACCTTTTCCACCCCCTTCCTACCTCGGTCTGAACCTCCACCTCTCCCCGGGGAGAGCTGTCGGGGTCCGGCTGGATGGCGCGGGGGACCCGCCGCATCGTGTGGGCGGAGGAGCGTTCCCTGGGCCGCACTCTGGGCCAGATAAGGCTCTCGAAACGGAGCCTCGCGGGATCCTTTCTGGGTGTATTTTTCCTTTCTTCCCGCCCATCGAAAGCCCAAGACCCATCTCGCTCCTCTCGCCACAAAGCCTCATAAGTCAGATAAGAGGAACAGACCAGGAAATCCCGATCTTATTTATTATTATCTTTTAAGATGGGTTCAGGGAGCGGGAGGGTTATCTGGATCTCCATGGCGATTCCTCTGTATTATTTGTTGCTGTAATAATAAAAACCGGGGCCTACAATTCGGCTTGAATATTTTTTGTCTGTAAAATATCACGTCAGCTAGTATAGCGTGCGCACGGACCATGGTACTTTTTTTGTGCGGAGGAAAAAACAGTTATTGGCTGAAGTTCTTTGGAGTTTTTTTGAGGTACCTTTCTGCAAATGAAAGCTAGAAAAAAAGCCCACAATTACATTCATTTTTCCTGATAAATGTTACAATTTTTCATAAGGCGAAATAATTTCCCATTTTAATATTCCCCGCACCTCCCACCGGCGCGGATGAGTTTCTCCTCCAACAGTCAGTTATTCGCGTACAACCTTGAACCCAAAACGCACCATCACTGAGCTATCAATAAACTTGACCTAAAGCAGCGTTCATCTCACCGTCAACAGCTCTCAGCCCTCACTTGTGTGGACAAACATCCCTAAATACTCCCATCCTGAAAACTAATGTTGGTTTGACTTTTTTTTTTTTTTCTGGTGGTGGTGCTGTCTCTTTTTTTTTTTATTTTTCTTTTTTTGTAATTGCATGTTGTTTTGTTTTGCGCCTGACAGCTCGGCGTATTTATTATCCTATTGTGCTTCCCATTGACGTTGTAGCATTGTTTTGCCCGCACGGCTACCAGCGCAGAGCAGTCCCGGGACATACATTGTTACCGAGCAGGCTTTTCCTTGCCTAGCGCGGAGCTGCCAGCCCATGAAAAATAGCCCTTTGGTGCCCATGAATTTTTTTTCAAGGTGTTTCTTCCATACGATGGTTTGGGATATCTGGAGTAGCTATCATTCATTCTCCTGATAATTCGACAGCATTTTAGCGGCTTTTTTTTTTTTTTTTTTTTTAATTGTAGCCAATAAAGAATTCCCATTTTGACTTCGCATAGCATTTTCTACATTCTTCCTCGTGGCCAAAAGCAAATATTTATTTCCCGCATATTTTTCCTTTTCTTTCAGGCTGCAGTTTTGAAACCTGTGGATTCTCCCGGCCAAACACTGCTTGACTGCCATGAATTGGGTTGGTTTGCTTCCCTCGAGTTTCTCGAGGCTGCTTCTGAAAATCGAGTTGCAGCGGGGCGGGGGAAGAAGGGGGAAGGGAAGGCAGCTCTATGGGACAGCGCTGTTTTACATACGGGTTAGACACGGCTAGAGGCCAAGGTCAAGTTGAAAGTTGCAGTCTAGCCAATGTGAGAGCTGTCATTCACAGCCCTAAGATCTGTCCGTTTTTGTAAAAAAGGGGTCGCCCTGAAAACACTAACCTCCCCCACTCGTTCCCCCCCCCCCCCCGCCTCCCAGTCCGCCTCCCTCTACAAACTTTCCCTCAGCCGCGAAGCGTTTCTCGCTTATCTGCCTCTACTTTTTAAACCCCATTCCATAAGGAGGACGAAGCCATGTGAAACCATAGTTTTCGGCCCCGGTGCAAACCGGTGGAGGGTTGAGGGGGAGAAAAGGAGGGGAGGGCATCCGGTCCGCTGAGTTTTGGTGGTTGTTTTTTTGTTTTGTTTACCCACTTAGGGCTGTTCCAGCCCTGTGTGTGAAAAGGAAAAAAGATTAAAGAACTTTGTTTTCTTCCTTCTCTGCATCTCTCCCTCGCTCTAGAATCCTATTTAGTCACTAGGGAAGAGGGCCGTGCTTTTCACTGCTGATAAGAACAGTGATACAACTGTCCCCTTCCCCTGTTTGCCATGACGTGGATGGGAGGTAAAATGGCATCGCATGGTGCGTATGCTGCACCATTAAAAATAGTTATTGTCGGACACGGAACTTTACGCCTTTGTTTTGCTTTCCGAATTTGACCGACTTATAATAAAATATTGAAACTGAGAGAGGAGAAAAGCATCATCAGCTATTTTAAATTCCCCCCCCCCGCCCCGATACCAAATTTTCATTCCCCAGCTACAATTCTTTCCTGCCTTAATGGGTATCTGCCATTAAATTTAGAATGGAACTGTGAGGATTAAAGACATCGAGCAGAGCAGATGCTGTTCGAAAATCATAGAGCCTATGCGGAACAGGGATAAAAATATGCCGAGCCTACCCCCCCGCCTTGAACATATACCATTCTCTCGCAATTGCGGAGGAGCTTTTATTTTTCACAACACAAGGTTTGGGATGTGCTGCATAAATTAACTAAAACTAAGAAAGTGTTTACTTGAAGACACTGATTGATTTGGCCATGCTCTATAAGAGCTTAATTTTTGAAGATTAGCTTAATAATTGAATGCTTCCATGCAGCCGACAGACCAATTGAAAATTTTTTTTTTTCTTTCTCGTGCAAAATAATGTTAGGATACAGTAAATACAAGCTTATAGTAGAGCCTCAGCATTTTCCAAGAGATTTGATGCAAACCTCCAATATATTTTGCTTTTATGTAGAGTGTAAAACATCTTGGAGCTAAATACATCTGTTAAATCGTTCCCCCCCCCAAAAAAAACCCCGAAGAGTATTAATTCTTTGGGAAGCGAAAAGCATGAACAACCATGATAAGCAAGAGGATTTTAAAAGGTGTTGAATCCTTTAAAAACCATGCAACATCTTAACTACTTTTGCTATTTGGCGATAGTCACTCCTAGCCATTGCACAGCCATGCTCCTCTCAAGTATTACAAAAAGCTTTAGTGTATTTTCTTCCCTTAGCTGCACTGAGAGTGGTCAGATACATGTAACCTACTTCGCAGGTGTAAGGAAGGTCAGAATTTGTCCCTTATAAGTGCTTTGAACCAGGTCACTGCGTTGTCCTGTTGTCATGAAGCCAAAATTAGTCTCGCCACTGATAAGATTACAGGATTTTGGCCTTAAACGAGAAAATATAAATTAGTTGTAAATTTTCCCATGTGATAGAAATATGGACACTCGTTTTCTTAAAGAGGCCTTAAAATTTTGCTTTTCCTGGAGAAACCAAAAGTCCTTTCAGCTGAGCGTCAGGTTTTGCAAATATGGAGTTTGTCGGCTTTTTTTCTCCCAAACCAGCCTTTGCGTGATAACACGCACACGTACCCTCCTGAGCCCTGCCGCGGGAATGACCGACTGAGGGAACTCTTGATTTCTTCTCAGATAATCACAATCTTACAAACACGGAAGAAACACTGTCACCGATGGAAATCACTCTTACTTATCTGTCCACTGCTTAGAGCTAATTAATGGGCATGAAGAAAAATAAAAGAAATCGTGACTGACTGCTGAAAATATGTTTGTCGCAGGGATAAATCCTTCTAAACCCGCTAAAAGATCTCAGCTGATAATGGAGGGGATAGAAGGTGAACTTAGTTACTAATAATAATCTCCGTCCTACAGAGCTCAGGAGTCTTGGAAGACGCAGGAGTAAAGTGATAGCAGGAGCCTTAATAGAATTTGATTTTCATGAGCAAATTAAATATACCTGCCAGAAGGTTAGTTTGGAGTAGTACTGCACCGCTGTTTTCTTCCACAATTTCTAAAGCATCAAGAATTGACATAAACATTCCTGAGTCCCCTTTAAAGACACTTAGTGTTTCAGGATATTCATGTGTTTCTAATGTAAGTAAGCAGCTTTACGAGCAGGGTTCACAGGACATCTTAACGCTCTCCCTCCCACTGCGTGCTGGGGGGAGGGGGCTGAGATAATTACAAAATAAGGATTTGGGGAAAAAAAAAAAAAAAAAGTATAAGGTGAAGAATCCGATATTTGGGAAGAGTTTAATGCTTCATTTTTCTCAGGTGTAAACGACGTCCTAAAGTCCTCAGGCTCTCACTAGGTAAGGACCTACCTATTTCAGTCCACCCAAACTTTCAAACTGCACCTCCTATAAATGAGGTGTGCTCGAAAATAATGTAATTGCTTTCACCCGAAGTGTGGGGCACGGAGTGATCTTTATGGAGCGAGGTCTTAGAAGATCGTTTCAGTCTGTGTTATATTTTTCTATTTCAGCTCTAGAAAACACGCTGGAGGTATTTCATGCGATTAAAGCGAAAATGGGAATTATTCTGATCTCTGTCTCAGGGACAATGTCTCTCTTCTTCCCCCTCCTCCCCCCCCGTAATATTTTCACAAGCATATTTCCGGGGGGGATGTGTGTGTGTGCGCGCAATAGCTTTCTGTTTATATATTTGGCGGGTGAAAGTCACAAGAGTCTGGCGTTACGTGTTGGTAGTCAGTGGAAATTATTGTACTTAAACTGCAATGTAAATGCATCTATGAAGAGGAGCCCTTGCAGGCTCTTTGTCAACCGCAGGCTGATTGAACGCAGTGATACCCCACCTACCCACCCCCCCAGTTTCAATTAATTTTACCATGCAAACTGAGACGGATTTCTTCGCCATCAGCTCTGCTCGCTCGCACAAAGGGAACTGAAAATGTTTTTATTTTACTCCTGGTAAACTCTGATAAGCGAGGAGGCCAGACCGGCCGTGCGGATGTCCACTGCAGTAGTTTATCAAGGCGGTTACATCTTCCAGTTAAAAGTGTTCTAGAATGAAGGTATAGTAGTAACAGATAACAAAATGATACTCAAGCCAATATTATTTGGTTTTGTTGGGCTTATTTTACGATTTTCAGGATTTATCGTTCTGAGGGTGAATTCATTTCTCGTCTTACCTACCAGCAGGTCATTTAAAAAAAAAAAAAAGAAGAAAATAAAGAAAATAAAATAAAGGCAGGGTACAGTAATCTGCAATGTCATATCCTCTCTATTTCTGCTGGGAGCTTGTAATAATTGCTACCACATGATCACATGGTGTATTGTTGCATCCTGATTACAATTAAACTTATCCCTCCACCTTTTTCATTAGGAGAAAAAAAACAAACCAAAACAAAGAAAGTTATTCCTGAGCTTCAGGCCCACTTTGTGCTGGTTTACTTCCCTTTGAAAAGTTGTCGGAGAGAAGCCGAGATCGCTCTTTTCTTTACAATACGAGAGAAAGCATTTCCATAAAGTCCTCCTCATCATAACATTCCTGTAATAGCGTGACACCCGGCGTCTGACCAGGAGGGATCAGGGTCAGGAGTGGACGCTACTGCTCTCTGCAAGAAGTTGTAGGGTCTTAATTTTTTTTTTTTTTTTTTTTTTCTTCATGCTGAGTCCAAAGACGTATCTTCACCTAGGGAAACAATAGGGCTCTCAGTGCTCGAAGACGCCCGTGCCTAGTATCTAAAGAAAGGGGAGGAAAAACAAAACCCCAAAGTACAGGAAATATTGGACATGTTTGCCTTTACTGGAAGACAGCTGTTTGAGTACATTCTCCAAGAGGGTTTTTTGGTTCCCTTTTCAGAAGTGGTTTTAGTGATTAAAACATTCATTTGATGGAGGAAGTTTATATCTAATGTCTAACAGCTCTTTATCCTCACTTTTCCAGCCTTTTTCTCAGATGAGACTATACATACCTGGGGCTCTAATCGCAGCTGTCTTAAGAGATATGGGGACTGACCACACTGACGGGAGGGGAGGGTGACTCTATTGGGAAGTCACCTGAGCCACGGGTGGAGATCTTGCTCACGGAACGGAGAAAAAAATCACGAAACAATCCAAAACACACTTCATCTGTCAAACCCCTGTAACTCTGTCACAGGCGGTGGAAAGGGAAGGTCAGGAACAGCGGCGAGAGAAGCCCCATAAGCGGTATCCCATGCCCGCTGTCCCCTCCAGCAGGCCGGGCGGCTGCGGGGCGGGAGCGGCGCTCCCGCCCACCGGCGTAGAGCCCCAGGGGCTCTCCCTGCCCGCCCGCCGCTGCCTATCAGGGCGCGGAGCTGACGGCCCGCAAACGCGGACTGAGCCTTCCGCACCCCCGGCTCTGGGCCGCGGCTTGGCAGTCGCCCTAAGGCACACCTGCGGCGGGCCACCCGGACAGACTGCTGCCTCTTGCTCACGGGCCGCCCTGCTGACCTTCCCACGTCGCCTTCCAACCTCCGAGCACGGACGAGGGTCGCTTTTGGGTATTTGTTATTTATGTGTTGGGGTTTTCTTTGTGTGTGTGTTGTTTTTTGTATGGTTTGTTTGTGGTTTGTTTTGTTGTTTGTTTTTTTTTTTTTTCCTTGGCCTATTTCATCTGTTTCTCTGATACTCTCTGCTCCGCAGGTGCGGAGAGGGGCTTTTGCCGACAGCGTGGGAGAAGGGAGGTGCGTGGCCGCGAGTGCCGTGGGGAAGCGCGCACACACGCAGGCAGCAGGGGCTTACACCTGGAACGAGTCCCGTGTCTGTCCCCTCGCCCTGTCTGGCGAGGGTACGTGTGACCACCACGTGCCTTTTGGTTTGCGACACGCTACGTTCATCCCCTTGCTGAGAGTCGTGCTGGAGCAAGGAGGGGGGAGTGAGGCGTCCCTTGGCCCCGGGCTGGTGTTCCCATCAGTCCTCCTCCACCCCCAGGCACGTCCCACCTCTGGCTCCGCGAGAGCCTTCTCGCGTGGGTGGGACTCCGCAGGGTCAGTCCTAGGGTCGCGCTCCATGAGGAGTAACGCACCATCTGCACGAATTCTGTGATCAGTTTCAGACAGAAAGAGCCAGCTGGCTTCGGCTGGGTCCTCAGCACTGCATAAATGCCCTTCGTCCATGCCGTGGGTGCTCCCAGTACCAACCACCTCCCAGCAGAAAGTTACTCGATACTGTGATATGATCCCGTGTTCTCCAATTAGCTTTACATTTCACCAAGCACACGAATTTCTGTTAAAAGTTTATTTGGTAAAAAGAAAACCAACAAAACAAAAAACAAACCAAACCAAAATAAAACAGTAAAACAGGGCTCTATAAAATTCTTTCTAGTGCCTACAGTACATTTCTCAGGTATATATAATACGTGCTGTCTTTAATAACAAGGGACATTTGCTACTCTTCATGTTAGATGGAACTAATGTCTTTCTAGTCATACCGTGAACACATTCTCTAAATAGGAATTATACAGTATTTTCCTTTAAACATAACACCAACCAAATGCAGACTAGCTGATAACTTGCATCTCTGGGTAAGTATATTGCTCCCTTTATTTTTGCTGAATCATGATTTTTTTTACCAAAGCTTATTGTATTTTATGTCTTCTTTAGATAAGCAGTTACATATGTGGTCCTGTTGAAGGCTAAACCCCATTCTTAGATATCTGACAGCTGACTGTACTTCCAAGATGTTGTTTACTCTGGAATCGGCTTAAAGTGCTGTGTTTGAGACTCGTGGTTAATCAGGGAAGGCGGGAGTGGAGTTGGTCCCTAATTAACCCGCACGCAGCTCACTCCAGAAGTTCTCATCTGCCCATGCCTGGATTTAGATCTTCTCATCTTGGGTACAGACTTCATCTGCCTGGGTACACTGTAGTGATGCCCTTGAGGATGGTGGTCAGCCAGACGACTGGCACCACCTGTCATTGACACCCTGTGCCCCACATCCACACGTGGGAGAGGATGGTGGGGCACAGACTCTTCTATCCTCACCAGGGCCAGAGATATAGGAAAAGAAGAGTAGGGATGGCCTCAGCCCAGCAAAAGCATCCCTGTTGCAGTGCTGGGAGCCTTCTGAGAGATACCCAGGGAGAAGCCAGGCTGGTGCTAAGGGGCTGGAGAGGAGCTGAGGGCACATGCCAAGGTTCCCACACTCCAAAGACAATTAATGAAATCCCAGGAGCCAAAGTATATTTAGTCCAATAATGGCACAAAGAAAAGGGAGTGGTTTCATAGCAACCCCTCTGACATGCAAAATAATGAGCGGCTAAACAACAAAGGTTAGTCTCTAGTCAAGAATGCCTCTTGCTTTTCTAGCTCAGATATCCAGAGGAAGAAATTCCCCCGTCCCCTTGCACGCAACCCGAGGCCGCTTTCCTGCAGATGCAGCTGCCCTGGTGCCAGTGAGAGAGTATCCTCGCTTGGAGCCGCTTCCTTCCCGTTGTGAGGAAGATACTCGCTGCCTGCCAGTAATTACCAATTGTCATCCACTTTCACGAGACCATATTTCTTTGCAATGTCTCTTGACGAGTGTGGGGGCTATGTCAAATCATCTGTCATCTCCTGGCACAGCCCTCTGCCCCCCTAAAAAGAAAAAAGAAAAGAAAGAAATCCCACCTGGATGTAGCAGAAAGCTACATCGTGGAGGTTGTGTTGCAAAGGAAACATAAAGGCTGCTGTGCTTTTTGCTTAGCAGAGTACCTCTATCTGCTGGATAGGTCAACAAATTCTCAGCTCAGGGTTTCTACCTCAAAAAGTCCAACACGACGTGTGGAGATGGATCCGGTCTTAAATCTGTGTGTGCAACCATGAGAAACTGGCCAGGGTGAGCAGGTCATCCAGAAGTGTGGGGACAAGGTGGGTGCCCCAGCAGGGTCCAGGAGAGTCCCGAGAGGAGCTGAGGTATGTCTCTCAGCTCTGGCCCAGGAGGTCTCCTGCTGCTGTGGCACACTCTGCTCTTGCTCCCATAACCCGCCAGGCAGTTTCACCCACAAGGAGTAATTCCACTATGAAGTGATGAAGGCATGAACAGACACGTCATCACCACTTTGGGTGATGTAAATACTTGGCAAATAATGGAGAGGGAGTTTGCCTGACCTATTAATTTTAGTGGGGGGCTGGAGCGAGGGGTTTCCGGGTCTCTGACTACCCTGGGGGGGGGGGTCACTAAAAGAGAGGTCAAAAGTTTGTGCTGAGGTTCATAGGAAATTTGGACACTACCTAGTTAATCAGTAATCGTCATTTCATAATTAGCTTTCAGTCAAATTCTCATCTTTAGTAGGACGGCAAGACCATGGCAAAAGAAAAAAAATCCACTTTAACTGGGAAGATGACATTATGTATACAATTATCCCAGTCAGAGAATTAAGATTAAGTTGCATTTATTGCAAGGTTGTGTGTGTGATGGATTGCACTACATTTTTAATAATAATAACAGGATTGAAACTTTAAAAACTGTGAGCAAGAATATCCCAGCTAACATAAAAGTTGTCTATATATAAAAAGAGAATCTCATATAACTTTACAGCGGAAATCAGTTAGCAAGTATCTTTTGCCTGTTTGCAAACATCAAATGTTCCTGCCATATGTCCATTCCTATTTGTATACCAGCTAAGAAACCTGAAACGTATATATGTGATATTAAAACAACATGAAAGATTTTCTCAGAAATCTGTGAGAGGGGAATGTAGGTCTGAGATGGTGGTTAAAGGAAGTAAAAAAACAAGTGATGCTATTGCCAAAAGCTTTAATATTGAACAACACAGCTGAGGTTTTTATCACGGTATGAAATTTACAGTCTAAAAATTAAAACCTGTGTGCTCATGGCAAGATGTCTTTTCCCTTTTGGATACCTAAAGGGGTGGTTTTGTTTTCCTAGGTGAGGAGCATTCCTTGCAAAGGGAAGTCTTTGGGAATGGCAGGTGACCAGCAACTTGAGGGAAAAGGGAGAGGAAGAGGAAAGAAAAGAAGATCCATTAGGATCCTAAGAGATTTACGATACCTAGGGTGGAAATCAAAATGTAGCCTCTGTAGAAATCCGTAGAAATGTATTCTTAAAGTTTAAGGAACAAAACGATAAGGAAAACCCTGCCTGGCAGAAAGAAACCCGGCAAAAGTCGTTTGGTCTGGAAGAACAGTACTTAGTCTTCACAAGGTGGAGGAGATCTCCGAGGGTCTCCCCTTTGCATCCTTATAATTTGGGCAGGTGGTGGGGCTTCCCACTTTTCAGTTACCACATGATTAGGTACCAACTATAAAGCTGGAAGTCATCTGAACTCCTTGGGGTGGAAAAAAAAAAGAAAAAAAAAGAAAAAAAAGAAAGAAAAGAAAGAAAGAAAAGAAAGAAAGAAAAGAAAGAAAGAAAAGAAA
>JANHGN010010351.1:7513-48014 GCA_024605025.1 Megaceryle maxima | reverse complement strand
ATCTTTTATAAAAAAATTATAAACATTTTATATATATAAATATATAAAGGCTGGAAACCTCCACAGAATGCATTTTTAACTAATTATAATGGGTTCCCACATCCATCCCCAATATTCAGGATGACCAACATATAGTTAGAAGTAACTGAACTGCAGATGAGAAATTAAAAACAAACCTTGTGTGATCCAATAGCAGAAAGTCCATCTGTCTTCAGCTGTGTAGAATAAAACCAGTGCTAGTAGGGGGAAAATGCAAGAACTACCTTAAAATATTCTACAATTTTTTTCCTCTGTCCATAGAAGTTTATTTAGGGTAAGAGCCATAAGTTTGCAACATGAAGCAGGGAGAACTGACAACAACCGAAGAAATGTTACCAAAACTGTTGTCAGCTGTTACCAAAAAGTGTGGAGGACAGTACCTGCATGTTCATAGATTTTTGTCTCTGGTGAGTTTATGTTTTTCCAGACTGGCTTACTGTTCTGTATTTTACCCTCAGAGCCTTGTTCTGATCTCAGAACTCCTGTTCCCCTGGGGAAGAAAAATTCCCTCTCCAGTTTTGTCCCTGTAAAGGAACAAAATTCCCTCTTACAAAGGGCAAGTGTGCAAGTAAATTTGTATTTTGGTAATTTTTTTACCTTTTTTTTTTTTTTTTTCCCCAGCTATTTTGTTGCAGGGGACTATTAGATATGGTGTGGTTGTGTTTTTTCACAAAAGCAATGTGAAACAATATTTTAACAACTTATATGAAAGAATGAAATTTACTTTAAATCAACTCCAGTTATCTGCTGGTAGGATCTGTGGTATGTGAAACTGTCAGATGTTGGAGTAAATGTACAAAGATGCCCTTTAAAAACTGAGCCGTAGGCAAAGGAATTCCTCCGTGCCAGTGGGGGCAAGAAGGCTCTTGTGCAAAGTGATGGTGAAGAGTCCCTCTGACGTGCGGAATCAAACTCTACAACCCGAGATAGGTTATAAAATAGGTATGTTTATTACAGAGCCAGGAGCAAGGGGGATCGCTCCTCCTAACTTGTGCGCTGTACTTCAAAGCCAGCAGTTATTGATAATTAGAAAAATACATATTCATTGGCGAAGGAGGGGTTATTACAATTAGTTCCAGGAATAGGTGTGGTTATTATAATTATTTCTGGGAACTCATTATCCTGAGTCTCCTCCCATTGATGCCTGCGCACTGCTGTCTGGTGGTTGTGGGCCGGGGTCTTCTGGAGGAAGGCCCACAGTCTTCCTCGCAGTGTATCTTTACCTTTGGCTCAGAATGAAAGGCTGTGCTGAGCTGGCAACTGCAGAACAGGCATGATCTGGCTTATCTCTGGAGGGTCCTCTCTGTTCCTGCTTAGCTCATAGTTAGTTCCTCTTATCTATACAAACCAAGGTTACTCAAAGCAGTCTATCAGGGTTAGTTCGTTCTATCTATACATAACAAGCTACAGTAGCAAAATTAAGACTACAACCCAACATTTATGTCTCAATTCCCCCCTTTTCTTCTTTCTTTTGCAAATTCTTTTGCTATATTATCCCATTTTTCTTAAGAATTTTGGCAAAATATCCACCACTTTCTCCCCTCTGCCTTAACTGATGCTTCTTCCACTGTCCATAATCGTCCGTGGCTTCCTTGGTGCAACACACAAAACACTTAAACAAAATACAAACTACAAATCCTAAAACAATTACAGTTACTACTAAAACGAACAGCTGTTTGAGCCAGGCAGCCATAAGGTTAATTTCTCCCAAAGCTCTTGGGGTCCCCATCTAGTCCCCTCTTCATCTACTTGGTGTAAAACTTTTCCCAAACATGTTCCCAGATTTTCTGGATATCAGTTTCTATTTGATGTGACTCATCTATGTAAGCACAGCAACTTGTATTTACCAAGGTACATACTCCTCCAACAGTAGCTGTTATTATGTCCAGAGCCATTGTATTCTGGAGAACTACACCTTTTAGGAAAGGGATAGAGGAGTTCACCTTATCTCTGTTCACCATATCTCTGGAGGCTCCTCTCTGTTCCTGCTTAGCTCATGGTTAGTCCCTCTTATCTATACAAACCAAGGTTACACAAAGCAGTCTATCAGGGTTAGTTGGTTCTGTCTATACATAACAAGCTGCATCTGCAAAACTGAAAGTCTACAACCCGAAGTTTATGTCTCACTTCCTTTACCTGGGTGAAAACTTCCTGCAGCTGAAACTGAGAAAACTGAGAAAGAAACACCAGTTTCTGTCAGGGGAGTGAAGGTTGAGTCAGCAGCAAGGAATGACATGGACTTCTGTGTTTCAAGCTTCTCCTGCCTGGTTTGAAAATAGGGTTTCCACATTTGCTGCACAGACATTGGAAAGAGGAATGGGTATCCTGGGAAGAATACAGAGATGCTGCCCGATTGTGTAGGCATGAGGTCAGGAAGGCCAAGGCACGGTTTGAACTGAACTTGACACGGGACCCAAAAAATAACAAGAAGGGCTTCTACATCAATGAAAAAAGGAAGTTGAAAGAAAACATACCCTCCCTGAAGAACAAGAACAGGGAGCTAGTGAAGAGAAAGCTGAAGTTCTCAACGACTTTTTTTCCTCAGTCTTTACTGGCAACCTCTCTCTCAACACCTCCCAAGTCAAAAAACCACAAGGCAGGAATCATGGTGGTGAAGTCACTCCCACTGTATGTGAAAATCAGGTTCGTGATCTCATGAGGATTCTGAACATACACAAGTCTATGGGACCCGACGAGATGCATGCCAGAGTTGTGAGTGAGCTGGCAGATGTAGTCACCAAGCCCCTCTCAATAATATTTGAGAAGTCATGGCAGTCAGGTGAAGTCCCTAGTGATTGGAAGCAGGGACATGTTACACCTACATTTAAAAAGGGTAGAAAGGAGGACTCTGGGAACTACCCACCTGTCGGCCTCACCTCTGTGCCTGGGAAGATCATGGAGCAGATTCTCCTAGAAGGCCTGGTAAGGCACATGGAGGACAGGAAGGTGATCAAGGACAGCCAGCATGGCTTCACTAAGGGGAAATCCTGCCTGACAAATGTAGTGGCTCTCTACAACAGAGTGACTGTATCAGCGGATAAGGGATGACCTATGGATGTGATCTATCTGGACTTCTACAAGGCCTTTGACACGGTTCCCCACAACATCCTACTTGACAAGTTGGAGAGATACGGATTTGATGGGTGGACCGTTCAGTGGATAAGGAATTGGCTGGATGGCTGTATCCAGAGGGTAGTGGTCAGTGTCTCAAAGTCCAGATGGAGAGTGGTGACAAGTGGTGTCCCTCAGGGGTCCATGCTGGGGCCTGTCTTGTTTAACATTTTTATCAATGACATAGACAGCGGGATTGAGGGCACCATCAGCAAGTTTGCGGATGACACCAAGCTGAGTGGTGCTGTAGATACACCAGAGGGACGGGACATCATCCAGAGGGACCTGGACAAGCTGGAGAGGTGGGCCCAGGGGAACCTCATGAGGTACAACAAGAGCAAGTGCAGGGTCCTGCGCCTGGGCAGGAACAATCCCCACTATCAGTCCAGGCTGTGGGAGGTGGTGATAGAGAGCAGTCCTGAAGAAAAGGACTTGGGGATGCTGGTAGACAAGAAGCTGGACATGAGCAGCCAGTGTGTGCTTGCAGCCCAGAAGGCCAATTGCATCCTGGGCTGCATCAAAAGAAGTGTGGCCAGCAGATGGAGAGAGGGGATTCTACCGCTCTACTCAGCTCTGGTCAGACCTCACCTGGAATGCTGCATTCAGCTCTGATGGAGCGCTGAGCAACCTGCTCTAGTTGAGGCTGTCCCTGCTCTCAGCAGGGGGGTTGGACTAGATGACCTCTAGAGGTCCCTTTCAACTCAGACATTTCTATGTTTTTAGATTTCTATGTTTCTATTTGACTATGAACAGATCTACAAGCTACTGCATATGAAGAGGAGGCCCCTAGCCTGCACCTGTCTGCCACACATGTTTTAATTACAGTTCTAATAAAAATCGTTGGGTCCTTGCTTACCCAGGCTCCCGGTCCATCATCCATGTTCTTCATTTTATCTCCTGGCGTCTGTTGTAGGTAAACACCACAGAGCTTGTGAATGTAGGATGTCTTCCCACTTTCCAGCAAAGTCTGGCAAAGTTTGTGGTTCTAGGACTGATCCTCCCAGAATACCCTGACCACCAGTTTTCTGGCTATTTATTTTGTTACCTTGTTTGCTTGTTTCATTTGGAATGGTTATTACAGATTTATGTTTCTTACTTCTTCTCCTATACTCCAGAAAGCCTCATTCAAAGCAGGGATTTATAAGTAGCCCGATCTGTTACCTACCAGTATTACTCAGCCCTGCAGAACATGGGATTGAGGTTATAAAACAGTGTGTTTAAGAGTGGAACCATAGAATAATTTAGGTTGGAAAACACCCTTAAGATCATTTAGTCCAACCGCTCCCCCAGCACTGCCAGGGCCCCACTAACCCATCTCCCTCAGCACCACAGCTCCATGTGGGGCTTTGAAACCCCTCCAGGGATGGGGACTCAACCACTGCCCTAGGCAGTCTGCGGCAGCCCTGGACAACCCTGGAGGGGAAGAAATTGTTCCCCAGCTCCAACCTAAACATCCTCTGGGGCAACTTGGGGTCTTTTCCTCTTGTCCTGTTGCTTGTTCCTTGAGAAATGTGAGTGTATTACAGGAGTCATAAATGTTATATTGTCTCCTTCATGCAAAAATGGCAGCACATGCTTCTGTCACTGACAGACAATCAGAGGGACTTGAAGAGGTGTGTGTGGAAATGAGAGAACTCACAAAACATCTTTAAGTGTCAAAGGTGCTGTTTCTCAGAGGTGCTTGAAACAGAACAATAAATGTCACCCCCAGTGATTATGTTCAGTCCCTATGCTTTTTACTGACATCACTACAAAATGACAGATCACACTTCAGGTAACAGCCAGTGCCTTTCCTATTGCTCTGTTCAGGCAATTCCTGATCTGCAGCACCTTCCTGAAGACACTGCAGGTGCAGCACCCTCAGCACAAGTCCTTGTGAGAACAGATGCTGTGGGTAACCAGCTCTCCCTGGTAACTCCTCTGCTGTCCTGGTACTTTTGTCCTAGA
This sequence comes from Megaceryle maxima, assembly GCA_024605025.1. Taxonomy (NCBI): domain Eukaryota; kingdom Metazoa; phylum Chordata; class Aves; order Coraciiformes; family Cerylidae; genus Megaceryle; species Megaceryle maxima. The sequence goes on along the minus strand of JANHGN010010351.1, from coordinate 42,917 downwards.
AACCCCGGGGGTTCTGTTCTACAGCCAACCACATCTCCACCTTTGGCTCTGCTTCTGTTGGGTAGTCCGTTTGGATCTCTGCTTAAGAGTTTACTCTAGAGGATTCACACAGGGTTACAGCCTTTATAGCTGGCACTGCCTCTTCTCATTTTAATAAAATATGGGCAAGGCCAGATATTTTTTAAAAAGCTAAATATATTATTTAACTTACTAGAACAGTTATATTGGCACTTTTACATGACAGTTTTGCTGTCATCTCAGTAAGTCTGATTTTAACATAATATATTTGCTACTCAAGTTATATAGGATGGTTGCAGATGTGTATTAGGTAATCACAGGAAGGGATTAATAAAGAGGCTTTATCCAGCCTTTTGAGGGATTTCTTTTCCAGGCAGTGCAGGCTCACCAGAGCTAAGCTAATTAAGTGTCAACTTTAATATGGAAAATATTTTTTAATCAGTTGCTTTGATATTGGTAAATGCTGTGATGATTTTTCTTTTTTTACCCTGAGGAAAAATCAGTTAGCAAGCCAATTAGCTAGTCCAAGGTATGAAGCTCTTGTACCAGTACTGGTGTTTTAGCTAACATATTATAAACCTGGATGTGGATAGCTAGCTTCTAAAGCCTTTGCTTGATATATTTCTCATTGTTCTCTTCACCTCCCCACAGAAAAGTAGATAATTACATTATTTCTTTGAAAAAGTAGGATAGGACTGAAATAAGGGAAAAGCTGAGTTATGTAGCATTGAGGTAGATATTTTTAACATAGAAATGGTAATACACAGAGCACAGAAACAACAAAAATCGCATAAATGAGACTGATTGCTCACAGTTAAAGTTTAGGAGCTACTGGTCACTTTTTCCATAAAAGACAACTGGAACTTTTCAAATTCAACATCTACCTGTTCATAGCTTCCCTGTTTGCCTCTAGTACCCCACCACACTATGTATGTTGAGGTTTGTCCACGTCTATACAGACTATGCACTCACTGACTCCAGCCTCTCAAGTTAACCTAAACCCTCATATAAATATCACGACATTCAGATTTGTGAAACAGTTTTCTCTACTCATTAGCATGAGAAATTAGGTAAGAACTTCACTGATTCACAGCAACGGGTGGAATACATTACTGCCTGCCGCTGTGGGTGTGCACATGTGTATACACATGCACAGGCATGCACACACGCATGCACACACACACTCTTCCTCTGCAACAACAGCCTAACCAAGCATCCAGCTATAACAGGCCACCCTCAACCTGCAGAATACAGAAAAAATAATCAGGTATCATAATACTCTGGTAGAGGTTTCTCTGATAGAGAATATTTGAAGAACAAGGGGGAAGGATGTACCCTTTGCAATATGCCATAGGTATATGTCAGACCTGGCCACCTCCTGCCCTGAGCCTGCTGCAGCAGGGGTGGGAGGGAGTAGTATGGGGGGTGGCATTCCTAGTGTATCCTAGAAGTCAAATTATTTTCATTCATGTTCTCCTTAAAACTGTGTCTTTTCCGTCTGAAATATCTCGTCCCTGTTTGCTTTAATGTCCCCCAACATTGTGACCCCTCCTTTTGGACGTCTATTTCCAAACATCCACTTGAGAAAGTGGTCAAGGGAGTAATTTTCAGGAAATTCTTGCTGTCACCCTTTGAGATTTGATTTACTAGTCAGTCTAGATACCTGCGCTCTGTAGTTTGCACTGTGATCAAACAGCAGTACAGGTACTGCCTGTCTGTGGGAGGGATGCTGACCAGAAAAACCGTGTGAGACATTCCTAGCCAGTCCACATATGGTGGTAGCCTATGCTGGGTGGGCAGGACTTGCTGCCTCTGGGCAGATATGGTGCCCATGAGACTGTCAGGTTACTGTGTTACTGCTAGAAGACATCCTCAGCACCCTTGGAGATTGTTAGGACCCCACTAGGAAAAAGAACTTAACTGACTTTAGAGGTTTACCCCATTTCCACTTCAGGCACACATCCTGCCACTTCCTGGCCTTTTGGCTGCTAAGAAAGCAACTTTTAGATACTGTAAATTAGCTGAATGTGGCATGTCCTCAAAACAATAACCTGAAGAGATGAACCATATTTTTAAGACAACACTATTCAACATCTGATAATACTTCCTTTCATGTCACAAAAGGCAGTAAAATGTTTTACCTTCCTACATTTTCAGCTGAGGATAAGTATACGATGCTTGCTTGTTTGCAGTGCATTATTTTGAAAATCCTAATGAGGTAGAAAGTCTGGACTTTAACAACCATCTTGGTGCCATGAGAAAGTCAGGTACCACATCTGAAATGGAGAAATATTTCAAGGGTTCAGCATGCCGAGGCAAGCCCCTGGTTACAACTGCTGAAAGTGTCATAGGATGAGACAAAAATATTTGACTTAAAGCTGTAAACTTAGACTGGAACATCCCCTGCATGCAGTGCTCCTAACCTGCTTCTTGTTCATAGGCTGATGGTTTTCCCTGTTTCTTGGGGAATAAATTTTTGCCATCAGCAGGGCTTCTTTCCCAGTCTGGCAGCAGTTTTGACCCTTCTGAGCCAGCAGAGAGGCATAAACTGATCTGTGAACACCCTGTTCCACCTCTCCCATAACAAGGTTAATAAGAACAGCAGCAGCTGGGCTTGAAAAATCTTGGGACTGAAAGAGCCATGTTGAGCACATCCCACTCTGATGATTTTTCTCACGGAGAGGCTGTTTTGACATGAACTTGCCCTGTGTCCATGGCTGGAGCTTTGCTGTGGGCACACCAGGGCTCCTGGGTTACTGTCCTAGAGCACCCAAGGTCGAGGCTGCAGAAGTGATCTTCTGAGGTGGCCAAGGAAGCAGATCCCAACCTCCAGCACAGGGCTGAGGGCTGGTGTGCACGGAAGGAGCACAAAGAGCAAGACTATGTTCAGGACGCACTCACCTGCAGGGTCTGCCCCAGCCTGGTGCACTCTCCTGGAAACTCTCCATCGCCTCAGCAAGAAAAGAGGAAAAGATGGATCCCTGTCTGTGCTGCTAAGTCACCCTCTTCCACATGCTTTATGAATGGATTTCAACCACATCATCATCCCACTTAACCCGGGACTGATTAAGGAGCAGTTGCATTTGAGTGTAACCAAGTGACTTGAGTGAAACCAAGTGTTTTGAGTATATTTATTTGTGTGTATGGATGCTGGGCGTATTTCAATAAACCCAGTTCTGAGTAACATGGAATGGGTGATGCAGCGTAATCCAGGTGTCAAGGAGCAATATTACTGAGTGAAAGATAATAGCGTGAGTGAGGTTTGGGAATAAGCAAACAGAAATTACTTCTGCAAAGTTTGCTATTTTCATCAGCTTTATTCTACTCTTCCAGCACCTCACATAAATCTCATTGAAATGTGATAGACAGCTGGGGGATCAGATGACATTACATGAAAATGATACAAACCACAGAGAGAATAAATGTTTTTCTCTCCATCTTTCTGTCATTTGCCCTGGGAAAGATCAAGTGCAGATAAATAACATTCAGCTCAGCCAGGCAGCTGACTGCATCATCACTTCTATCAGAGGAATATGAATTCCAGAATATAATGCAGTTTGGGATGACCTCATTCGATGCACCATGATATTGAGGTGGGTGGTTTGTTAACAGGGGGCAGGATCCAGTCTGTTTCCTCTGACATCTACCATGTTCTCTTCTACACACTGGAGAATTGCTGCTGGACATCATGCTTTTGAAGTCACCAATCCTTGGAGAAAAGTGCTCTGCTATTGAGCCTGGGGGTGCCTGTGGGCACTCACCACTCACTTCTGGGTGGGGACTGGGGTCCAAGCAGCTCAGAAATGACTTCAGGTTTCCATCCAGTGTCTCATAGATGGACACTTTGTATTGTGGTGGTTTAGAATGTTGTGGTGTGGGTGCTGGTGTACTGCAAAATTGGCCAGCACTCCAGGTAAACATCACTATTATCAAAATTTTGTTTGTCAATATGTTTTGGTCCTCCAGAAATTTCATTATTTTACAGCCTTTGTATGGCTGGAGGGAGGAGGAGGCAGTTAACCAGGTAATGGCTGCTGTACCAGGATAGGTAGCTAGTGAGAAAGGGACGTGGAGTTGTGTCTTAGCCTTGGTATGTGGTATCTGAGTGGGGTCTAACATTGTGAAAATATACTTTCTTTTTTTCCCAGGGGAAAAAAAAAAAAAACCAACATACTACGGACAAGCATTATTAAAGCACATTTTGGGTACAGATTTTTTAAAGAAGGAAATTAATGATTTAATTCAATTAAAATATCTCAAAGAGTTTAGAGAAATGCTGGCATAGTGACTTAACAGCAAAAGAGACATATGAATAGGGTAAGTTCCCAGAGGAAAAAAAAATGAAATTGGATGTCAAGTACTGGTACTCTTGATTTTTCTCTTAAAATGTGAATTTAAATTACTTTTACAACAACTTCTTACAAAAGTTATTTGAAACTCGGTTTCTACTTACTGCTTCTCTCTTTGTACCCTCTAATCCTCAGCACTAAGAAAGCAGAGTGGAGTGGCAGGAATTGTCCTGCCCCATGCAGGAATATGATGTGGAGGTTTCCAGCATGATCAGTGGAATGTGCCTTGAACCCATGTCAGGTCATCATGCTGCACTTGTCTGCTAGCCACATGAGGTGTGGATGATCACTTAAAGATGCAGAGCTTTGACACATGGGTACAACTCTCAGGGCACATGTCAGGCTTACAGAAGGAGTTCAGGAAATTCAGGAAGTTTCTATGGAAATTTTTGGAACTTTGGCTATTCCTGAGTATGTGTGAGCTGAATTCTTAGTCAACGAAACATCCACCATAAAGCTTCATCAATAGACTCCAAAGAAATTTATAACAGCACATTTGTCTGAAGAACTGTTTTCAGGGGCATTTTACTGGGGAAAGGACAGTGTCATAAGATATCTGACTATATTGGAGCAAGTGCTTTCAGGCTGGGACAAGCGAAACGCCTTATGATTAGAGAGCAAAAATGGTATTGACAATTCATGATCAGGTATCTGCTGTCCCTAGAAGGCAAATAGCACATATTTGTATAGCCATATGGAGCGAAGGCCTTAAATGCAAAGAAAGCAACACGTTACAAGAAATCCAATGAAGACTCTTTAATGGTCTGTATGTTACATTATAGTGAATGTCTGAATTCACACCATCCAGAGGTCAGACATGTAACTATGCTGATTTTTGCTATGCTGCTGACCCAGAGATGTATGCACATCACACAGAGGTTTTTGACTCTGATGGGCTGACAATATAAGAACATAAGTTGTATGACAAAAGCTTATTAACCAGAAACAACTGAGGAAAATGTACTAGTTGATTACAGGTCAGTTATGAGAGAGTCATCTGACGGAGCCACAAAGGCAGATACGATGCTACACTAGGTCAGGAAAAGCTTTTTCCAGAAGTGGACAGGGAAACTAATGCCATTGCAGAAAGTCTGGGGAATGATGTATCTAAATTCCCCCAAAGGATGCAGATGCTTAATTTACAGACACAGAAACATGCACACACACACACGTATTTTGCCAGAGAAGTTTAGTAGAGAGGAAACAGGAAATGCAAACTGCACAAAAATTGTTTAGGTCAATCAAGACCAGAGGTGCCTGTGATGATCTCCAAAAGGTAGAAAAAGATGGTGGAGTGAGTGGATAACAAGAAGACAGGCAAAATTCAATTTGGACAGACGCAAAGTAATGTGCACAGAGGAATTAGACTGAACAATTTATACCCCGGTTATGTTCTAAATGAACTGCAATAACCCAGGGAAAAACAAAACAAAACAAAACAAAACAAAAAAAACCAAAACAAACAAACAAACAAAAAAACCAACAACAACCAAACAACAAACCTTTGCATCACTGGGAAGGCTCAAAGACTCAACATGTAGCCACTTTCTAAAGAGCAAGCATCATTGGGATGCAGAGGTAAGAGGATAAAATAACACTGCAAGTATTGGGAAGCTGTCACATAAATCAGTGTTCAGTGTATCTCAAAAAAGACATAGATGAAACAGCTGGATTCAGAGATGAGTTCTGGAAATGACTAAATGCTTGGAGAGAATTCTGCAGGGTTTTCAGGGCTGAGATAGCTGGGATTTATTTTTAGATGAGATGATTAAGTGGGAGATCTGATAAATATAAGAAGTAATGAGCAGTATTGGGAAATCAAATTGTAGGTTTCTCTACACCTTTTGTCATGCAACAGAAAACAGATGGTTGGTCAGTGAACAAAGGCGGGAGCAAGTTTAAGAAAACATACCAAGCAAAAGATTTTTTCACACTATTAGCTTGTGACACTTGTTGCTGAGAGTTATCAGTGAGGTCAAAACCTTTGCATCAGCTACAGGAGATTGGATGTTTATAGGGATAATCACAGAATCACAGAATCACAGAATGTCAAGGGCTGGAAGGGACCTCAAAAGATCATCTGGTCCAAACCCCCTGCCAGAGCAGGATCACCTAGAGCAGATCACACAGGAACATGTCTACGTGGGTTTTGAATCTCTCCAGAGAGGGAGACTCCACAAACCCACCTGGGCAGCCTGTTTCAGTGTCTGTCACCCTCACGGTGAAAAAATTTCTCCTTATGTTTATGTGAAACTTCCTATGCCTCAGCTTCCACCCGTTACCGGGCATCACCAAGAACAGAACAGAACAGAATGGCCTAGGTTGGAAGGGACCCTAGAGATCATCTAATCCAACCTCCCTGTCATGGGCAGGGACACCCCTCAACTAGATCAGGGAATAATAGGAACTTCCAGTCCTAGTCCAGTGAAGAATAAAAACCAAGCAAAACAAATTGCAGTGGGTAAAGAGCTTTATGCACCAAGGCTTAAACAGGGATCTTGTTGATGTTGCTTGAGACACCTGCAGCATTCCCAGCTTCTGATGGGCACCCGTTCTTTAGGAGAGTGAGCGCGGTTTGATGTGAGGCTGGGGGATTTGTCTGGGCATCATGGGAGGTTCATGAGGATGGGGCAGACCCCCTGGACAGCAACAGTTTCACAGAGCTGGTCCTGCTCCAGGCTAAGATGATGCCGCCTCTCACCCTTGGCACAGAGAAGGGGATGCAGAGGTGCTGTCAACCTGGCACTCCTCAGGCAGAACCGTCTGCAGTTGCTGCTGGGTGTCCTTCCTTTCCCTGCACTGCCCGGGCAACGGGTGCTGTAGCTGCAAGAGCTGACCCCAGCAGCTGTCCTCACAGCCAGTTCACCGTGGAGGTGCCCTTCTGCACCTGAGCTGAAAGGAACCATGGGAAGGGCAAAAGGTTGAAAGTCTCCCAGAGGCACGCTCCTTACATATGAAATGTTTTGTTTTGATGATTAGGGGACTTTGTGGATGCTTTCAGACTGATCAAAACTATGCAGGAAATTTGCCCTCCAGCCTGAATTTCTAGTACCAGTAACATTATTTTGTTTTCTTTGCTGTAGGAAAGAAGGGGAAAATCAATATTTGTCAAGTGGAGAAGACCAAGACTATTAAGGAGGAAATTTTGGGGTTTTTTCAAGCTTCAGATCACAACAAATAATGAATATTTGAAAGCAAGCTGAGAATTCCCCTTTAGGTATAAACTCTAATGACATCTTAATTTGACTTTTGTGTAAACTAGAGTAGTCTCAAAAAATTATTCTGAAGATCATTTCTTCATTTCTTTTGATGCAATTCATTTCACATTTGTTCTAAAAGGAATCAATCACAGTACAACATAGAAAGATTGGCACAACAAGCGGTACCTGCCATCACTACAATCCTTGTAGAAGGGACTGTCGGTTGGTGGGAGTATTACTTTCATCAAACTGTAGTAAGGAAGGGAAACTCAGGAATTCTCAGAAAGAAGACCTATTGCCTGAAGTGTTTCCCTGTACAAAAGCACTCAGACTTCAATATAAAAATGTGTCTGATGCCTTGTCCAGGAACTTGAGAGGCATTAAAGGACAGTGTCACAAGGAGAACTTGCTCTGTCCTTTGTGCTTCGGTTATACACTCAGCACTATAAAAATGGAAATCATCAGTTTTGTATTGTCTTCTTCTATGATAACAAAGTTTAAATCTTTCTTCCTGTTTTTCTTTTTGTTTGTTTGTTAATTGTTTGCTGTTGGTCTGTGTTTGTTTTTTTGGTTTATTTTTTTTGCTATCCTTAAATGTCCTGATTAAAGCTCCACAGTCCATATTCCAGCTTCCTCAGCCACCAGGTTGTGATGCAGCCGGGTGGATGGTTTACCAAAAAGGCTTCCACGTGGAAAGGTATTGAGGACATACTCATGCCCATCTTGTACTGACACAACAGTGACATATCCCATGTGAGACTGTTGATTTTTTTCCCTGTGGGAAGGGCCTTTTTGCCACATCCTGCACCGTAGGCACATGTGATAGTCTGGGACAGTGGTAGGGAGTTAGGCATTAATATCTTCCTTAAATGCGCCCAGTCCCCAAGTCCCAGATAAAGAAGTCAGGTATTTAGCCCATGTGCCTTTAAACATTTTGCTGCTCAAAACTAGTGGAAAGCAATCCTCTTTGCAGTTTACTTTGAACAGGCATTTCAGAGAGTGTCTATAGCTTTAGGGATCCCTGCTTTGTTTGTGAAGAAAATAATGGTGGTTTTCTCCAGGATGCATTTTGCTTTGTCAGTAAACATTACAGCAGCACCAGCCTGCTCCTGCCCTGGGTGCAAACAGCACTGCACTGCTTGAGACAAGTGATGTTCTTGCAGATCAGTTGGTATACCTCGAGGAACTGCTAAAATGAAGTTCAAAAGATGCTAGCAAAGCAAAAGGCAGAGAATAACTTTTTAGAGATTATTTTAATAAAATTATGTAGTATTTTTACTCATCGTTGCATCACAGGATGATTATTAGGGCAATAGGGTGGAATTCAGAAAAGAAGTGCCAAGGGGAAGGGGCCAGACTATCCCGTTCCATCTGGAAAACCATCGGCACAACTGACGTTTCTTGGGATATAGTCACAGAGCAAAAAAATCTGACGAGGACAGCTGATATCCCTTGGCAAACGAAAATGCACCTACAAGCAGAAGTTTTATACTTTCAGAAATTGCAGCAGAAGTGCTTTTTAAGTATAGATGATCAGGGAAAACTGGGCCGGCTTTTGGAAGCAGAGCTTTCTCTGCAGGTGTCATGAGACCTCACCACTCAGCTCTGCAAACCCGTTGGCTTTCTCTACCAGAGAAGGTTCTTCCACAGATGTTGAAGTAGCCTAAACAGCAACTATTTTGAAAGCTGAAATGGAAGAATATTTATGGTCTGGGAGGTACAAAGCTCCATGGAAATTGCAGACAAGCCTGGATTTATTTTTACTGCTAAGAGCTATTTGGGCTTTGAGTTGTTTGTTACCAACTTGCAATTCTAAATTTTTTTATTAGTGCTTGAAGCCTTATTACTTGGTTTGCAACATTAATGCCTACAGGAACAATGACTGTGCTTTGGAAAACTCATGTTTATACAGCTTTTAAAATATACAGTCTGCCTCAGAGAAAATTAAAGTGTTGTTCAGTTCCTCATGCAGGAACTGCCAAAAATGTAACAGAATATATTTCCATAGAATGAGTAGCAGAAGAAAAAACATTATTAATTTCAGGGCCAAATATTATTATTTTTTTGTTTGCAGGTACCTATGAACAGACAGATGTGTGTGCCAGGCTTCCCCAGGACACTAGCAGTTTGAATGACTCATTTATGACTATTTTAAAAGACTTTTAAAAATAAGTTTTCATCTATACTTCTTGTAGGTGGGTAGTGAAGGTGGCTGTGGAAGTTAAACAGGTAGAACTCCACTTACGTGGAAAGATAAAATATTTTGAATTGTTATGTTTTTGAAAAGGACTGGAAGGCAGGAGGTTTGCTCATTAGAGCTCACCCTCACTGCTCGGCCAGTATGAGGAAGATACACAGCTGAGTTGCTACGTTCACTGAGTGGCAACTTCTTTTCCTTCCACCCAAAAGACATTATAAAAGTGAAGACTCATCTCTGGTATGAAAAGATTCATGCTGATTTATGACAGCAAAGGGCCTTCCCACTATGGCTATGCAGTGCTTCATGTGATTTTGTAAATCCTTAATATTAACACTATGACAAAAATATGGTCTAAGAGTGTGCTTTCAGATATGATGGGCATCACTAAAACATAGCTAGCAAGTTCTCATTCCAGATGTTCAGGCACACATTTTAGTACTCACTTATCAAGGGCTACTTAGAGAATCTCTGTCTCTACTTATTATTCTGACCAGCCTAGGGTCAGAAAAAGTTATTTTCTGTGAATTTCTGATTAGAACTGAATGGAATTATTAGATCTAGATAAACAAAGATACTTCTATGAAGAATGATATCAAGGGAATACATGATGGTAATGCATGATATATATGCTTCTGCTTTAATAGATCTCTGCGAGTCTTGAGAGGTGAAAGTATCATGCAAATCACATCTTCCCACTCAGCATTTTTACTCAGTGATCCAAAGATAAGTGTCCCATATGTCCATCAGCTTCCCATTTAAAGAAAGTTAAGGTTAATAATTACTTTCCTTTTCCTCCTACTTATGTATAGATGTTAGGTATGAGAGAGACCAAGAGTCCACTTCAAATAAACAGTCAATATTTTGAAATTGGCAGTTTCATGGGTGCCTGGCATGTATTTTCTGTGTAGCAGGCCCACAGAGGTGGCCCAGTTGGTACCACAGGCACAGCTGGCTCTGTCACCTGTTCCCAACTGTGCCCAATCAAGGATTTGCAGCAGCAAGAGGCAACAAGCTCTGGGCAAAGCAGGCTGGGGGTGGATGTCCCAGGAGGTATGAGAGGTGCTTACTGAAGCAGAGTAAGTCAGCCCCTTTGGTACACAGGTTGGGACTTAACCCTGCTAATATTATGGATAGAGCTGGAAAAGGAACCTACAAAGCATGCTAGGCCAAACGTCTTGACTTTGAGTTGCGAAATGCTAATAGGGTGCACTGGGCTTTTCTTCAATCACAGGCTTATTCAAGTGAGACCTTAAATTATAATTAAATGTAGGATGCACTTGTCCTGTGTAAATATGATAATTGGCTCATAAATGTATAATGCTGTTAATTAGTGTGTGATCTCTTGTAACACAGAAATGTGTGTTGCTGTCTCCTGAGCCCCTGAAGTCAGAATAATGAATCACAATTCAGTGCCCTTGCAGTACGTGGAAAGGAAAGAGCATTGCCCACTCAGATCAGGCTGTTTGGAAAATTTGACAGCTAAGGAAGGAAGAAAAGAGGAACCTTTGTATGACCACATCTTTCTTGCTGAAAAGCTTATAATTGTCTAGGAATAAAACAGAAATATTTTTCTATTCAAAAGAGGGAAAAATCTTTTTACTCTTTGCATTACTTTCTGTCACATCCAGTGCTCCATGGTCACATGAATATGACTGAGAAACATTCCTGTTTGGTATCCTAGTATGAAAGCTGTCACATAAACACGGTAATTAAAAGAAGCAGGAGGGAAATGTACTAACACATGCACACATGCATGAACACATTTAATATCAGCTCTAGTTGCAGGAGTAGAGAGTAAGTCACGTTGGAAGCATAAATTCATGGGCTCCAAGAACAAACGAGTCCTCCAGGAGACCCATAATACTCAGTGTGGTTACATTAATTATTCATTCAGCTGTTCACTTTGTTTCTCCTCGAGGTTTGTTTGAACAGTTGTTTGCACTTGGAAGATCTGCTCAGAAGCAACTATAAGCAATTGGAGACTATTAGCATTTTGTTCTCAATCAACATCTTGCTGGAGATAGAAGGGCTTTCACTCTGCTTGGCTTTAAGACATCAGTTTAAAGCAGATTTCCTCCACTGTTCCCTGCCTGAACAGATATGAAAAAGGTGGCTTATCTCTTTCTCAGCCAGTCAAATTCTGCTTTCCTCTTAACAATTTTTGAGGGGGCCAAATAAATTGATGGAAAAATAGAGAGCACAGCTTGATTTCAAAGAAAATCCAGCTTTACACAAACCCAGGACACACTCTGCTTTGCATTATAACAAAACACGTCTGGTTTAGAAATGTGTTTGCATTGCAATGCTGCTGTCAACCTGCTCTCCCACCGACGACTCCTTGCCAACCCTGTAGTCCTTGGCTTTCCAGGTTCATAGAGGGGTGATTCCTGCAATCCATTCACAGCCAAGACAGTTAAAATACATATTGTTCTCGTGAGTTAACAGGCCATGGCAAACCAGCTCAAACCCCATTAGAAGAAAGGAAGATGTGGATATTGCAGAGGAAAAAAATGTTGAGCAGGCTATCCAAAAGCCAAGGAGAGTGAAGGCGCCGGTGATAATTTCCAGGGGGTGCCGTGTGCCCTCCTTGAGGGCACAGCAAGGACAACAGTGAGGGGGATATGTGTGGCAGTGGTAAGAGGAGGTTATGTGACAGTGGTCAATATGGGAGCAGGGAGATTTGTGTTTGAAACCCCCCCAGGCTGTGGCTGTGATCAGAGTGCTCACCCCAGAAAACCACCTGCACTTTTTCTCCAAGGAAAGGTGGAATGGCTTCTGGTTGTTTCTCTGATGGTATGTTAAGGTCAGAAAAGGGAAGATACAGAGCACATTCACCACTAGTTGGTTTAAATTTACCCTTTATTTCCTCAGCACTCATTGTAAAAAATAAGCTGTTGGGATGCTCTTAATCTGCACTGTGATAGCTGGCATTTGTCAGCTTTACAGTTTTCATTTCATTGTTGCTTCCATTTGTATAAAGAGAACAAATGGATGAGAACAGATAATAAACCAGCTGGCTGAAACAAATAGTTGGTTTAGTGAAAGATTTTCTATTACAGGAGAACTAGGTTTCTGAGAAGACATAAAAATATGACTTCTGGAAAACATCATATACAATGAAAGTAAAGGGAAGAGAAGTTGCTGAAACAATTCCAGACAGACAATGGCTGAATGCCTCCTCCAGAAAGTTACTGCATCAAGGACAGAGCAGACTATATTTCTCTGAGTCCAAGGGCACCGGAAGAAACTGCACGAGAACAGATTAAGCTTTTTCATTTGTGTTCTTGAATACATTACACAATACATGTACGCACCTCCGACCAACCTGCCACTGTAATATCCCATGACATTTTATTGCCTCCTAAGTAAAACACCATTCATTTGTAAAAGAAAAATTGCAGGAAAACATTTGCAAAATTTTGTCTTTGGCTCTGTTGGCAGGGAAATCTGAATTAGGTAAAAAAAAATAGAAAAATAAGAAGTCTGCTTTCTCCTGTGCATTCCCCAAGTACTAATTTAATAACAATCTTGTGCTGTTATTCATCTCCTGACTAGGCTTATTTATCTCACTGACCAGTGTGCTAAGCCTCCTTACTCACAACAGTTTTTAGTGCCTTCAGGTTTTTCAGATGAATCTCTTTTTTATCAGGGGACAGGTCAAAATGGTTATAAAAAAAAAGTGTGTAGCTTTAAGATAGACTCAGACTTGTTTTTCTTAAGACAATGAAGCTCTTCTATTGGGCTGGAAATTACTGCCCCCAAAAATCCTGAACTCAAAGCTGAGACCTGGTGGCAAATTCAGTCTCTTCATACCTGGACACATACAGATTAGGGTGGAAGGTTAATAAAGGGAAGATATGGGCTATTTATTTCTGCCTTGTTTTCCACACTGCACTGAGTTCAGCATCTCACACCTATGGGCTGCATGGTACCTGGCAGCCTGGCTGCAGGCACAGAGCGAGGAACTGCACTCTTCCCTTGAAGCCAGACATGGGTGCAGCCTCAGAGAGATGCTTGTTGTAAGTGTTTGGGGCTGTGGCAGGCTGGCAGAGCATGTAGAGATAGAAGTGAGCTGATGTGCTGGAGCTGCTAAGGAGGATGTTTTCTGCTCAACCTTGCAGTTGTACTGTGCAGTGTTTTTATCTGGTTTTGATTTTGTTTTGTTTATCTAAATCTATGCTTTTGAATATTTAACTATTATCATTTTTAACTGACTGACAATAAGCCTTTGAATACTCCAATACAACTCCCAGCTCACTGGAGTGTGATAAATGCTTGGTTCAAGAGCAGACCAGCAGTCAGTGAAGACATCTACCACCTAGAGAACTGAGGAGTATGCAACAATCCCCCACTCAGCTGCAAGGGACAGCAGGATGTGCCAGACTGTGCAATGCCTTTCTCTTGCTAAATCTTCTCAGGGAATTCTTATGGTAGCCCTTGAGGCAAATTAAACACTTGTTTGTGCTTACGTATACAAGAAAAATTTAACGAACAGTGTATTGAGCAGAGTCCTACTGCAATGAGCAGTTCTACATGGAGTCTGAAAAGGTGCATCGCAAGCAGATTCCTTACATCCACTTGCACCAGCACCAATCCTGTGAGCATCAGCACCTCAGCCTGGTCCATCCCTCAGCCCATCTCTGCTGTTTGTGTGAACCAGTCCAGAAAGCATGAGGGCTGTGTTACATGGTGGGAACCAAAGCCTCTCATCCCATCAACATGAATGACAATGGCACTGGCCCTGGGAAATCCGTATGTTGAACATTCACCAGCTAGAAGGGTTTGCTTTTTTAAATGAAAAACTTTGTGTTGGGAGCACTGTCCCAGATGTGGAGTGTGTGTGTCTGTAGAAGATTCCTCAGTGAACAGCTGTGTGGTGATGATGTGCAATGACTGTGATCTGTCATTGGGTTTTTAATCCAATAGTCCCGGAGTATTGATTTTTTTAACTGCTTATCACAAATTCCTAAAAAGGCTTTTTCAAAATTCTGTCAAACTAAAGGAACAGGAAAGGCAATTGTGGAGGTACCGGCAGAGAACCATGCACTTCTTTAAAGGGCAATGAGGTCAGTGACCTAGATTTGGCTGAATGCACTGCTGCTTATATGAGACAAATAGATGAAAACCACTTCCATTAAACAGCAGTCAGTTGTTAAAAGGCTTAAATTACCATCTTAGGTTGTATTTTTTTTGTCTGGTTTCAGCTCGCTTCATGTGTGAGATGCTTTTGACTTGTTACATTCTGGACAAGCAGAACTAACTCCTGAACCTTAACAGGTTCTCTTAACAGTACTCTCCTTCTTGCCCACTTACTTGGAGTACAACTAACAGACTGGATGTGGAAGTGAAGAAATTGTGCTGCTCAGCAAAAAGCTTTCACTGCATTATTCATGTCTTAACTGGAGATAAATGGCCATATGGGACAAAAGCAGTGATACATCATCTTCTAAATCCTTGCTTTTTTTCTTCAGAGGCTCAGCCTCTCTGCAGCACCAAGGTCTCCACTGTGCAGTCAGTAATTGGCTGCGACCTAATTTAGATCCTGAATAATTCTAGACACATGCTAGTGTGGCCTTCCAGATAGCCTCACCTGATGCTGAAATTATTCCTTTGCCTGCCTCGTGCACAGGGTTAGAAGAATTCCTGCTTTCCAAAGTCGAATGGAGAACAGGAGATGGCTGTTAAAGCAGACCTAATGAATGTCGGAGTTTGTGGGGTTCTGGAGGTGATGGGGGCTCAAAGAACCCCCCTGCTCTCTGTTATTGTTCAGTCCATCTCAGTTCAAGGGCTGGGGCTGTGGTGGAGAGGAACTGGGTGCTCTGGCATGGTGGTCCCATGGGAGCCTTGGTGTCGCAGTGCCTGACCTTGGTGATCATGAAGCTGACAAGGGATGAGGCCCTTGAGAAAGCACGTTCAGCTCCCCCCACCCACTGTGCCTCCCTGGCTCTCCCTTCCCTCTCTGCTTGGCAGCTATCCTGCCCATTGCTGTTCCTGCAGCTGTTGAGAGAGCCCTGGCTCCACTAGCACTGCCCAGCTCCAACACCCCAGCACAGTGGCCAGGGCTGGGGGCTCAGTGCCCCAAAGGACCATACCCAGAACTCAGCAGTGGTGCCAGCTCCTGGAAGCACAACCCCTGTGCCCAGGGGACCAGGCACCACCACCTGCAGCCCTGCACGTGTGGTCTGGCTGTGCTCGCTGGTGAGCCCCAGGACTGAGGGCTGAGGCTGATGGCAGTGACCTGACAGGGTGATATGTCCAGCGCCAGGGAGCTCCCTGGTGAAGGGGCAGACTGTGACTGCAGCAGTTGGAGGAATATGCAGCCAGTGAGCTGAGAGCACTGAGATGGATCCCCAAGGGACCTGCCTACTCTTTCCTGCAGCTCATGAAGGTGCTCAAGCAGAGCTGCTGGCTGCAGATGGCTGAAGGAACAGTGGGGAGCCCCATCCCAGGACGGTATTGTCCCTCTGTCCCTTTGGAGATGTTGTTACTGGTTATTTTCCAACCTGAGTTGGGGGATTGGACTATATGACCTTCAAATGTCCCTTTCAACCCAAACCATTCTGTGATTCTATGATTTTAGACTGGCTGTAGAAAGGTTACAGTACCTTAAGTCATGCTGAGCTGCCCTGGGGCAGCCACACCAGTGGCTCAGATCTCCAATAGCTGCTTCGCAGAGCTATTTTCTCAGTGAGGTTTTTGAGCTGAAACATCATGAGAACAGATCCTTACTTATAAGGCTTGAGCCTTGACAATCTCTTGGTGTTTTTTTGGCACCTGTCCTTTGAAAAGCAGCTACAGATGCCTCCACTCAGGTCTGGGATATGTATGTGCACCAGCTGTCCTCTGGATGGGGCTGACACTGCAGCAAATGGAGAGGTTTGCAAGTGCTGTGACACATGCCACTCTCAGCATCTCACAATGTTTGTCATAAAGACTCAGCAGTCACAACCAGGGGTCTTCCAGAACACATGCGTATGTGTGTTTGTGCAAATGCAAGTGCCTTTGCACGCTCCCAGGATATCAGTCATGAGGTTTCTTAGTGTATGATCCTGAAAAATTATTTCTGAGCCATGAAAGGATCAGTCACAGAACATAGAAGAGTAATGCAGGACTGACAGTGTCTTTGCAGGTTTAGCTGCACTAAGGTTGCTGTGCTGGTGTTTTTTCTGCTTATGCCAGTGGGATGGTAGCAGCTCATACCAGTGCTGGTCCCTCAGTCTATTAGAGATTTCACGGGCTTGCATGCAGGCATCATTTCAGAGAGGGATCTTGGTGGGCCTCCCCAGCCATGCAGGACCTCTTCCATCCATGTAGGCTGAGCAGGATACCTTCAGCCCTCTTCCTTCATCCCACCACCATCCCCCCACCTGCCCCATTTCTGCACTATCCCTTCAGGCACACTGCTGGTGCTGCAGATGCCATTCGCTCTGGGCTGGTGAGCTGCAGCAATGAGCACTCAAACTGCACACTTATGACTCGCTCTGAAATCAGCATGGGCTGGCAGAGCCAGATACAGGAGCTAATGGGATTTAAAAGCTGAAAGAGAAGTATTTTTCCTAATTCTACCAATTAAACATCAAAACTGATGGAGTCCTATTCAATCCCACACATTTCTGTTGGAAACCCCAGATTTGTGAAGGATCTCAAGTAACATCAGGCAGGTGAGTCAAAACTCTATTCATTTAAGTAGGTCTATACAACTGCTTTAAATTTTGTATTTCCAAGGTGATAAAGGATGAGTATGTTCTTTTTTTAACTACTGTTGTACTGTTGACAGTGTAGCTAAGACCACTTTCCCTATCATAGTGAGTTTCCACATGGCTGGAACTGGAAAGCAATGCAAATCACGGATTTTCTCACTTTGTGACATTTGCTTATGTCACCTCTGGAAAAAATCTCTCAGTGAAAAAAAAAAATAAATAAATTTTAATTAAGGGCCTTGGTAGTTACAAAGGGAGATAAAATTTAAAAATTTACTTAATTACATATTGTTAAAGAGCTTGGCATAAAAAGAATACTAAAGGAGACAAGAAGCTTATTTTCTTGCTGAAGCTGTCAATGATTTTTACAGGGAAAATCACACTGGTTATTTTGGCACAAGAAATAACTCATGCAGCCAGTTCTGTTACGCTTTCTTTGGCAAACAGGAAGGGAGCCCATATCCCATTTTTGTCCAGAAAATGGCAGTTTCACCTCAAATGTGCTGCAGTTGTCCTGGTTTTACCATGGTGAGCATCTCAGCCACTTGCTTGCTCATCCCTTGGAATGGGGAGAGAATCAGAAATACAAAAGTGTGAAATCTCCTGGCTTCAGATCAAGACAGTTTATCAGGTAAAGCAAAAGCTGCACACACAAGTGGAGCAAACTCAGGAATTCATCCACTGCTTCCCATAGAAAGCAGGTGTTCAGCCATCCCCAGGACAGGATGGCTCAGCACATGTGACAGTGACTTGGGAAGACAAACCACTGTCACTCTGAACATCCCCTTCTCCTCCTCCTTGCCCAGATTCTATTGCTGAGCACAACGTCCCATGGTCTGGGACTCCCCTTGGGTCAGTTGGGGACCGCTTTGCTGGCCGTGCCCCCTCCCACCCAGCTCCTTGTGCCAGCTCTGCTCAGCAGTAACAGAAATATTCCTGTGTGTACAACAGTTTTCAGCACAGACCCAGAGCACTGTGCAAGCTACTGTGAGGAAAATTAACTCTATCCCATCAAAAAGTAGTAGCAGGATTTTCATGTGAAGGCTGGGAGGTGACATGGTGTTCACTTGGTCCCACAGCTGAAGAACTTTACGTGAGCAATACCAAGGAAGAGGCTGGGGAAGGCGCTGCCTGTGGTCACTGGGGTCACTCTCTTTAGTTGCTAAGACAAGTAATTAAATGTCCGCATTGTGCGGTCCAGCCTCATAGCCAGCCCCTCACCCATGCGAGAGCTGCACCTGCCTGTGGGGATGGTCCAGGCAGGCACCTCGCAGGGCAGCTTCACTGCTTCTGCCTGATGGAAGGGAGCCATCCCTCCCACCTGGCAGGAGGTCATTCACCTGCAGTGGAGCTGGCCCAAGCTCATCAGGACCAGCCCCATGACCCAGAGCACCTTTGAGCAGCGCCCACTTGCCCTGGCACACACCAGTGCTGTGCACCTGTTGGTGCCACATGCCCATCCCCGTGCCTGGCTCTGTCCCTCTGGGCAGGCACTGTGCTCAGCTGGACACCAGCTTGGGCTCCCCACTCTGCTTTTACTCATCCTCCTCCTAAAACCCTTCACTTCTCTTTGCCTGCTGGGACATGGGTTGTGGCTGTGGCCCGGTGGTAAAGTGGGACACATTGAAGTCCCATGAGCCTGAGCCAGACCCATCTGTCAGAAAAGACCATGTGCAGCATGCTGGCTTTGGTAGTTAATCTCCTGCAAAGTAATTGGGCTGTGGGCTGCAAGGCCAGAGGCTTTGCAGGTGAGCCAGTGCTGTAGCAGGACCCATCCATGAGTCCTCACCATCCCAGGCCACCACTGACCCTTCCCCAGTCAACAGACACTTCCAACTACCTTCTGGCTCTCCTCCAAGCTCTCCTTTGTTCCTCCCTTCTCGCCCAGTTTGTTCATTGCATTGTAGCTGCTGTTTAATTGAGATTCTGTCTTTATGACTACTACAGCTGCCTGGATAGACACTGCTTTGAGACTGGCTCTTCATATGCAGATGAAGAAATAAATATCCTTGAAAAGCTTGAAGTGAAGGCTTGCAAAGAAAGATATATGCAACATTATCATTAAAGTACATGGCATATTGTGATTATGGCATGCAATACATTATAAATCATTTTACTTGGATTCAACAATGAGGATTAACAGCAAATTGTGGATTTTATTTATTGCTTAGAGTGACTAATATACATAAACCAATTGAATTTTAAAGTGTAAGTACCGTCTTGTTTATAAACAAAAGATGCATGTTATGTCTAGACAGAGCAAGTGTAGTATCAATGATCATGTTTTGCATGTTTCATTGATCTTATCTAAATGGACCATTAATTCATCTCTCTTCCAGGAATTTATTTCAGCATTCCATTTTCCTTTAAAGGCATCTGAAACAGGCTTAAAGAGAAAGGGATAAAACAGAGCCTTTCCTTCTGCTTTCTCCTCAATGTGAAATTTTCTTCATCTACTGAACAGAAAAGTTAATGTTTCCAAATTCCTAAACAGAAAAAACATCGTTCAGTTGTTTTGTAGAGTTGTTTTAAATGTGCTATTCATAATTCTATTCTGTTGAGGCCTCTATTATTTGGCTCATTGTATTAAGTTATTAGTTGTTACAGGTAGACAGTAACTGCAATACAATGAATAAAATAAAATAAACAGGTAGCAGTGCCCCAGACAGGAGTCAGTGGCCAGTGGCAGAGCCGTCCTGGGCAGCAGGAGGAAGGTGCTGCTGCCTGCATCGCCCTGCCAGGTGCCAGTCACAACCCTGTGGTGACACTTTGGACTTGAAGTAACTGAGTATTCATGCAACCAAACCCAACTACACACACCTGGAAGGAAGCAGAGTGTGTAAACGAGCTGCACCAGCTGAACCTGCTGAACTACCCAGATCAAGAGCTAAACAGATTGCACACGAGGACAACTGCCTCTTCCCTGCCAGCTCATCTTTTGGCACACTGGGACAGCTACTCCTGCACCTTTAGGACTTCCTGCTTGATGTGCAGCCTTGCTGGACATCTTTACCCTTTAGGACAGCCTCCCAAGGGACTTTGTCAATGAGTCTCCTGAACAGGTCCAGGTCTGCCCTCTGGACATCCAAGGTGGCAGTTTTACTGACCCCCCTCTTTACTCCCCCAAGAATTGACAAGTCCATCATTTCATGATTGCTGTGCCCGAGATGGCTTCCAACTATTACTTCCCCCACAAGTCCTGTTCTGTTCACAAGCAGCAGGTCCAGGAGGGCACCTTCCCTCAACTCCCTCACTAGCTGCATTGGGAAGTTATCTTCTATACACTCCAGGGACCTCTGGGACTGTTCTCTCTCTGCTGTATTGTATTTCCAGCAGACGAGAAACCCTGTTCAGAGGCATGCTGATGACATTGTCTACTGAAAAGCCAGAACACAAAGCTGAGACTCGGCAGAGGAGGGAACTGTAGTTCTGGAGATATTGGCTGACCTTGAGAACAACAATGACAGAGTTTGGCAGAAAGGTTTAAAAATCTCAGGAGCATACCTTCAGCTTTGAGTTGTAGGAATTTCTCCAAATAAGCTGGATCTCCTTAGCTGGAAACAGCTGAGATGGATCGGGGTGTGCTCTGATAATGGTGGTATGGTAGATATGGCACAGGCAAAATGGCCCTGGAATAAATGCAGAGATTGTTCCCTGGAAAAAACAAAGTTTGTCTTGATGCACAAGTCAAGCTGTAAGACTGAATAATTTTGTTCATCTATGTCCAAAAAGATACATTTGAAAAAGAAGAGGTGTCAAGGAGGATGACAAGATGATAGCAACTATGAAAAGCCACCCTTGTTGGAGGAAACTGCGGATGTAATAAATAATGTGCTGTCTTTGGTGGCAAGCCAGAGGTCTCTCCCCAGCTGCTGCTCACTTTCTACCACCACCTCACTGCAGGCTTTGTCCTCCCTTCTCTCCACTCCCTGCTTCATCGTGGGAATGTGGGTGCTTGTGCAGCTGTTCTGTGAAGGGAACCACAGAAACATCCTGAGCTCATAAAGGGCCTGGAAAGTAAGACTTTGTTAACTGGGATGGTCACAGCGAAGCTCCTCGCTGCAGGGCCCACAAATATTAGTGTTGTCTTAGGGGAGGAGCAGTGAGCTTCATGGCTGGAGGGGAGGTGTTTCAACATGGGGCAGAGCTTTTAATGCTGGTTTCTGTGCAGAAAAGTCTGCATTGTGCTTCATAACCCAAAAAGAGAGTGTCTCTAAGGAATGTCTCCTGGGTTGCTGTTTGTGAAGAGTCATAAGGTAAACATCAGGAAGGCAAAAGGACTCTCCAATAGCCAGCGTAGGCTCATGAGTGCATGGATATTTGGGTATATTTAGGTTGTAATTTAGGTGGCTTCTACTCAGGGTAATGCTAACATTCAGAAAACATCTATAACAAACTATTGGGGCAGACCACACACTCATTCTTACCTGGGAAGCATGAGAGAATTGCAGAGAGGGCTGTGTGGTGGGAGTTGATCGTGGGCTCATGCAGATGGAGACAGGGAGGGAACGGTGCTGGTTGGTTCAGCTGTGCCTTCTATAATGTTACCAGGCATATATATAAGCATATATATGTATGCACACACAAATATGCATGCATGTATATATATACATGTATATATACACGTCCTTTATATAAACATCTGTTTTTTAAAGGCAGGAACTTGCAAAGTGGTCACGGAGATTGTTAAAGCAGACATAGAGCTGACTGATTGCTCTCGACACTGCCTTGGAAAGCAGCACCCATTTCTGTGTTTCATTAAAAAGAGCAGTTTTACCGTGGCTCATAACAGCGACAGGGTAAGCTGCAGGACTGAAGAATTCCGACTTAAAAAACATGAGCAAAAAGTGAAATGAGTGAAAAAGCAAGCATACAAAAGCAAATACGTTCTATGTAAATGGTTCAAGAATAATATATGAGTTTTCATGTTTTACACATGCACAGCAACTCTGCTCATTGGACCGCCTCATTCAAATGTCTGGAATAACTTTGAAAGTTTACAAAGTTGTGTCATTTTTAAAACATGAGGGAATTTTCCTTCTTTATTTTTATTTTTAATTTTGTTCTCACAAAGCTTGTTGTTTCCAGTTCTAGTCTGAGAAAGATGCTTAAGATGATTGCAAGGAAAAAAGTGCTTCCTTTGATATTTGTCACCAGGTGCCACATGTGCCCAGCAGCTGACTCCTGCCAGCCCAGCCTGGCACTAGCCAGTGCTGCAAGGGAGCTGTCCATGGCTGTTGGACTCAGAGGACGCACTCAGATGAAGGGATAGGCTATTCAAGTTGCACTTCAGTGCTGGCCCAATGAGCCAGGTTAAAGTTGTGCTAGCGAAGGACTTTGAACCCACTGATAACAAAGGCTGGGATTTCAGAGGTCTAAGTGTCAGTGGCAGGGTGCCTGTGTGTGCCTACTGTGGCTCAGATACAGCATAAAGAGAGGTGGGTTGGCTTAAAGATGTTTTTTCAAATATTTTATCCTGATGTTCCATTGCTGAGACACTTTGCTTGTGTTGTGTGTTCATGCCTGTGCCTCTGACTTGCCTTGGTCAAACACTCTTCTAGCATGCCGAAGAGGGGAAGAGGCTGTAATATGTTTGGCAGCAGCTGAGGTGAAGCTGGGGTTTTATATTGCATAAAAAAATGGTTGAAAATGAAATATACAAGTCTAGGTATGAGATCCATCCATCCTCCTGTCCTTTCAGGAAAACCCTGCTGGGGATGTCTGATGCTAGGGCTAGCATGGCATCTTGTCACATACCAGTCTATACTTACCTATGAACACATGCGTTATATTTTGGGCAGGGTTTTCTTGCTGGAGAAGTTTGGAAAGTTATACTGGAGCCTGCTTTGATCACCTAGCTAGAAAACCTTCCAAACTATCCCTATTGGGCAGAGCTCGTGTTTCAGGTATTCCAAACCCTCTGTCTTTACAGACCTGCATGTCTGCAGGACATGTAGGTATGTGCACTATGTCTATACAGGCCAACAGAGCCTGGGCTCTGCCTCGATCTTGGCTCTTTCAGCTTGTAATCATAAATTGTGCGGGGGGAGAACGGACTTCGGCGACTCCAGGGGAGTTATAAAGCGAAGACCTTTATTATTGGTACATCCCTTGGTTATAGAAAGCAAGCTTCACTGATCATGCACACCAACAACGATGGTTGGATACATGCGATAGCCCACATGCTGTTCACACGCCTAAATCTACTACATGATTGGCTGTCATCTAACTCGCCCTGTACCCCCCATGTCCTGTTTTTCTCTACTTTGCTCTGCTTTATCTTCTTGCTTCATTGCCTTTTCTCCACCGTTTGTCTTCCTTCACTTTACTTCCATGGTTCAAGGATGGTTCCTGATAACAGTGTCTGTTTTCTTCCAACCAAGATCCCACAAAATTGCACATCAGAAAGGTTAAAGAAGTCTTAGAGTCACTTTTCTGTCTTGGTAGATATGATATTTTTAAATGTTTTATATCTCCTGTTCAAACTGGAAAAATAGTTGTATGAACAGTTGCATATTACTGGATAGAGACAAATAAAAAGCTGCGTATTCTCAATGCAAATCACATCCTGGGTGTGTAAAGCCGTAATTGTATCATTGGTTCTGTTCTGCCCTGTATCAGAGCATGCACTGAACCATTTGCTGGGGACCAGCCTTCACCTGAGACTTGTGTTGGCTGTGGGGTAGTGGTGGAAGAGTCACAGCCCCCAGCTCAGTGGGGGACACTGCCCAGTGTGTAGATCCTGCTGTCTTGGGCATTTGCAACAGTGTGGGAACAGTGTTGATGGACACTTGGGAATTGCTGCTCGGCTTCATGAGCCCCTCAGCCCTGAGCCAGCATTTCCTGTCTCTGGGATGCTGCTGGTGGCTGGAGACAGAAAGCAGACGGACTGTGGGGTGCCATGGCTGGGAATGTCTGCTCACTGTACCTCAGCCAACTGCTGTGAGCCCTCCAATGTGATAGAAGCGTTCCATGACTGAACAAATGTTTGTCTGAGGCAGCTTAACCTGAGTGTTCCTTTAATGCCAGACAGAACTACTGTGCACAGAGCTGAGTGTGTCTGTGCTGCAGCAACAGGCACTCACTGGCTGTCACTGCGTGAGTGTGCTACCACTCCTCTCTGGTTGTGCAGGTAACAGTGAATAACTCCATGAGGATTCTTTATTTGCTTTTATACAACTTCTGCTGTTGCATAGTTTCGTAGCCTTGTTGTCAGTTTGAAAAGTGATTTAAACTGAGTTAATGAAGCTCTCCATTATCCTTCAAAGAGATGACTGAAGGTGAGTCAAGCAATGGGAATCCCTTTGTAGCCTGAAGCAGCAAAGGCTGCTGTAGCCAGTCCCACTCTGTCACTCGTGGACCTTCAAAGCAGTGTGCAGGAGAGGGAGAAGACCAAGAAGGGATGTTCCCACAAGTCTCCTTACACCAGGGCTTGCCCAGGAGGGTGTGTCTGAGAGAACCAGGGTGTCTGTATGCTCCTTCTGGCTCTGGGCAGTTCATTGATATTGCCCACCTAAATGTATGGTGCTGGAGGAGGACAGGCCAGGTGAAGCTGGCTAATGAAGCTGCAAAAGCAAAGTAAATCAGCACACAGTAAATCATGGAATCATTTGGGTTGAAAAACACCCTTAAGATCCTTGAGTTCAACTGCAAACCTAACACTGCCACATCCACCAGTAAACCATGTCCCTCAGCCCCACATCCATATGTCTTTAAATCCCTCCAGGAATGGGGACTCCACCTACCTTGGGCAGCTGGTTCTAGGGCTTGACAACCCTTTCAGTGAAGAAATTGTTCCTAATATCCAACCCAAACCTCCCCTGATGCAACTTGAGGCTGTTTCCTCCTGGATCATCCCTTCTATCAGTAATGAGAATTTACACTCCAAGCTAGCATTGCAGTTATTTGCTGGAGCTGAGATGAAAAACTTAGACAGTGACTATGAGAAGGAGATGCTGAGAGGGCTTTCCTAGGGAAACTGAAATATCTGTGAGCACAGAGGGCTTGCACAGAGGGAGACTGGCTGGAGAGGAGTTGAACCTGTCCTCCAGCCAGAGATGCAGGAACAAAACAAGAGCATCCTATGTACAGGTGGCAAGGGTACAGCTGGGCAAGGGAAGGTGCCAGGGAATATGGCAGACTGTGCACACAGTCATCCATGTGCTTACCAAACAAAAATCAGCAAAGCAAACAAAGGGTGATGATCTTGTAGAGAGGTTGGTGCTGGTCTCTTCTCTCGGGTAATTAGTGACAGAACCAGAGGGAATGGCTTCAAGCTGAAACAAAGTAGGTTTAGACTGGACACTAGGAAAAAATTATTCACGGAAAGAGTGGTGGGATATTGGAATAGGCTGCCCAGGGAGGTGGTTGAGTCGCCATCCCTGGATGTGTTTAAGAATCGCTTAGATGTAGTGTTGGGGGATATGGTCTAGGGGTGAACTTGTAGAGTAGGGTGAATGGTTGGGCACGATGATCCCAAGGGTCTTTTCCAACCTAGATGATTCTGTGATTCTGTGATCTTCTTATGGGCTGGTTTAGGGCTCTGTATAAGCTACAGGTTTTGCATAACAGAAGTGAAATGGATTTTTATTATTTATTTTTTTAAGTATGGGAACGTTAATTTACCCTTACTTTCCACAAGTTGCATAGTAGCACTCCAGGGCAGGCACGCAGAACAATGTGCTAGTTTACAAGGCATAGAGAAAGAACACCAGATCAAAAAGGAAGTCTTTGTAGTGAAAGTTGTCACTGCTGTAAGAACAGGGAATTTTCTTCACAGAATTCTAACAAGGGTGGATCAGTTTTTTGTAAAGCAGTCTGGATTGTCTCTATCAGCAAAGGTGTCTTTTTTTCCAGCAGACTGAGTTCAAATAATTCATTTTGACAAACATTTGTTGGCAGGCAAGAAGGCAATTTCCAAGTCTGAAACAGTAATTTCTTTAACAATGCTGATGCTCATAACACTGTTTTAAAATTTTTATAGAGACATGCACAGAGGATAAGGGGCGTTTTCAAATGACTAGGTCTGATTTGTACATGTGCATTTCAAGAGGCAGTCAGAGAGCTGAGCTGTCTGTGCAAACCTCGGAATTAAAAGTTAAGGAGTGGCTCCTGCAGGTCTGTAATAACCTGGTGGCATAAAACTTACTGCACCCAGCATGTTCTTGGCCAACTGCTGCCTACTGCAGTTTGCTGGCTCTGCCTCAGATGAGTGGTCCACTTCTTGTCATCATCAACTAGTCTCACCTGCAGCTGCCACCTTGTGAATAATGACTAGTTGAATGCCACAAGTCCTGTTTTGTGTTTTGTGTTTGGTTTTTCAACTGTCAGGAGGGTCAAACACTGGCACAGGTTGCCCAGAAAGACTGTGGAGTCTTGGTCTGTGGAGATATTCAACACCTGACTGGATACAGTCCTGAGCAAACTGCTCTGGGTGACCCTCTTATAACAATGACCTTCACCATTCTACGGTGGAAGAGAAGGAAGCAGATCTTGCTTGTGTTAATGAATACAGTTCTCACAGACTAGTAGAGGGAAAAGGCCAGTGTGTCCAGTTCAGACCAAAGGGTAGCTTGCACTAGAAATGACCCAGCTGATTAGGATAAAGGAGGAACCATGGGAGTACTGGATTGAGCTGGGGGTCGATGCTGGCCACTTCATTCAGCCGTGTGTGCAAGTGGCAATGCTTACATCTGCAGCCTCCTGAATCTGGTACTTATGAGCACAGGAAGCTAAACTCACAGACAAGAACATTTATTCAGGAAGAGTGAAGACAGCTCTACTGTGCTTGTAGGAGAACATCAGGAAATAAAGAATCTGAAATGAAAGCAAAAGGCATACTGAGATCACTAATGAAAATCAAGAGTGAAAAAAGGCACAGACTTTTAACACTGATGAATATTAACCTCTGGCAGTGACTCTGGGGGCAACAATAGATTTGCAGCTTTTGAAGGCTCCAGAGCAAGACCAGACAACCCTCTGAAAAGAAAGCTTTAGTCAAACAAGTTACTGGGATCACACACATATGAGAAATTAAATTCTCTGGCTTAAGTAGCTCAGTCTATCACAAAAAATGATTTAATGGTCCTCTTTGGTCTTAAAATCCATGCTCTTAAGAACAAAATGAAGAAGCAGAGACATCTCTGTGGGATCTCACATTGTGCATGTCATCCTCTGATGGTGGAGCTCTGCAGACATGTGGGCGATGGTTCATTCAGTGAGACTGTCTTTCATAGATAATAATGCAAAGAAAATGAATTGACAAGGCACAGACTACACATTTCACACTCTTTCAAAACCCTTTGCCAGATTTCAGAATTGTATTTTCTTTCTTGAGATACACAAGTGCTTGGGTCTTTTTCTTCCTCATTTCTGGTTTTCTTTCCTTCCTCATGCAGGTGTGGAAGAAGAAATTACTACTGTACACTCAAACAGAGAAAAGGCAAAAAAAGGCAAATCTACTCAGGTATCCATCTCACCTTTGCAGTTAAAAAGAGGTCTAACACCTGTGTGCAAATGTCTCCATCCCAGAGCTGGTGCCAGTTTTGCTCATCACTAATCTTTATGCTCATGCTAACTTGCAAGCAACATCTTTGGACAGAACTCTTAACAGCAGATGGGTTATTAATTTCAAAATCTAACAGCTGTCACAACATTCTTCTGAAATGGATGCACTGGGTTTCAGCATTTACCAGAGGTTTTGTCTTAAAATAATTTTTTCTCACCACAGTTTTCCCCATTCTCTCTACTACACATCAAGCACATTTTGAACAATTTGTTTCTAACTGAGGAATATGTTTTCAGGACACCGTTCTCCTTTTATATTGTGTTAGAAAAGAAAAAAATGTAAGCATAAGCTTTATGCTAATATGCTGAACTTTCATACACTTGAAAGTGCTGATGGAAGAGAAATCCATAAATACGTCTCTGCTCACTCTTCTAGAATGTGTGAGGAAGTGTGAAGAATTTTCTTCCAATATATTTCTCAGACAGAAATTTTGTCATAGAGAGGGAATGACTACAGAGCTGGTGAAATTGAGAATGAGACCCCTGTGTACCACTTTGCTGAAAAAACTCACTGTTACCTCTTATTCCTGTGAGTAGACCCCCGACTGCTAATGCAGCCACAGTACTATTGTCATATTAAAGCAGAAAAAAGTAAAAGCTAATGCAGACAGGACTAGCTGGCTGAGAACAGACCTACTTTCAGATACATAGACAGACATATACACAGCAAAGAAGCAAAAGGGTATTTATTTAAGTAAAATATCTGGTTGCACTTTTCTTCCACTAGTAGAAGAATTCAAATAGAATGCATTCCTGTGGATTTTTTTTCAAGCTCTATGTCCTGGTTTTGACTGTGATAAAGTTAATTTTCTTCCTTGTAGCTGGTTCAGAGATGTGTTTTGGCTTTAGGATGAGAACAGTGTTGATCACACAGGGATGTTTAATTGTTTAATTGTTGCTAAGCAGCGCTTATACCAAGTCAAGGGCTATTCTCCTTCACACCCTGCCCTGCCAGCGAGCAGGCTCGGAGTGCAAGGTTCTGAGAGGGGTCACATCTGGGATAGCTAAGATCAACTGACCAGAGGGATATTCCAGACCATATGACATCATGCACAGAAACAAAACTGGGGGGAGATGGTTTGGGGTGCACTGATTGCTGTTGTGGGACTGGCTGGTCATCGGTCAGCAAGTGGTGAGCAATCATGTTGTTCATCACTTGTTTTGTGTATTCTTTTGTCATTATTATTAGTTCCTTTCATTTTCTGTCCTATTAAATTGTTTTTATCTCAGCCTCTGAGTTTTACCTTTTTTCTGATTCTCCCCCCATGACACTAGGGGGGTAGTGAGCAAGTGGCTGTGTGGCCTTTAACTGCCTGCTGACAAAAATCAATGTTTTAAAAGAAAGAGGAACAACAAATACATCCATCCTCATCTCTACCTGTCAACTACTGAATACATTACTAGTAAAAACATTGCTGTCTCTCAGTTGTGGTCCCAGTCTGTCAGGTAAGAAACCAAGGATACAATATTGATAACTGTGGAAAGAAATTCACTAACAGGGAAAGGCAGCTGGGATGGGTTTGGCCGTGTTAGCAATCAGCAAAAATTTCCAGGAAAGTATCTTTTATGTTACTGTCAGCAGAAAATTGATTTTTTTTTTTTCTTGGAAGTGCATTTATTTTGAAGTAGTTAGTGTCAAGTGGTGATAAATGTTCTCTGAAAGTGGAAGAGATGTCTTGATTTGAGCATTTACTAGGAGCTTTCTTTTTATGTTTGAATAGCTTCTGAGTAGAGGCCAATGTGATATCTGTGAGATTTCATTGGCATAACTTTGGGACTAATGCAAAAGGAAATCCTGGAGTACCTGCTGAAATTTGAGGTGACTACACAAATACTTTTCCATGTAGCAGTAACATCTCATTTTCATTTACTTCCTGAACACTAGTATAATATTACTGAAGATTTCAGTTAACACAAGTATCAAGGGGATGCCCCTTGCCAGGAGCTCCTGCTGCAGTGAAACGCTCGGCTGCTGCTGCTCCCTGACCATGGTCTCTGCAAAGTCCCGCGGCACAGCCAGGAGCCAGCTCCTTGCTCTGCCCATTGCAGCAGTAAGACACTGGTGAGGCTGAGATGGGAGTGTGGCACTGCTGAGTTCTCTCTGCACCCTCTTAGGGCTGGCTGTTCTGCCTGAAACTCCACTGAGAGCCAGGCCCACAGAAAGTTCGTGTGTCTTGTATGATGCTGGGGCACTGCAGCTGGATTACTTTACCCCTGTTAAGTCCTGCCTGAGGGCTGACTCAATTACATTTCTTTCTGCTTTATTACTTATGCTATGAGCATGTCTGCCAGACAAGCTCAGCAAAAGATTAATAAAATCTTCTCTTTCTACCTCAATTGTTGTTGCTACTCTCCTCTCCATTGTTATTAGGAAACTCAATCAGGTGAAAGAAACTTGCTCTCAGACTTTCTTACAGCTCCTTTTGATCTTGCTTCATAGCCATATATTCCAGAGACATGAGCTTCGTCTCTCTGTACGAGTAATTTTGAGATTTGTCTCTCTGTGCTGTCAGGGATTAAATTGGGCTGGTGCTGAATTCAGTCTTTGACAAATCTGATTTTTGAGGATATTCCCTTACAGCTTTCTTCTGACACTTCTGCTTGAGGTAGCAGTGTCCTTCACAAGGGCCCTTAGGGGGAAAATGCTGTCCTTAATCCAGTGAAGCTAAGTAGAGCGTGGAGTTTGCAATCACTGGGATTTCCCATCAAGAAAGGTAATATTCCTGCCCTTGCACATGCTGATGTGCCCTTCGTAACACTAACTGCTTCCCTGCATAAAACAGCCCTGTGCATTGCCAATAGCAGTGTGGGAGGCTGTGAGCAAGAGCAGGGCACCCACAGCCCCTCTGTGCCTTCTCTCAGGCCATGAAACCTGCCCCACAGGTAAGGTGAAGGCTAAGGCCGTGCTGGGGGACATTGGTCCACCTGGGGGACACAGGCCAGGGTCTGCAGCTGGTGCTCACTGAAGCCGTGCACCCACACAGGTCCCCACAGTCCCCCTAAGAAGAGATCCCCTCCTCCTGAACAGTCATTTGGGAAGGAGGTGGGTGGGAAGGCAGGTCCTATGCAGTGACATCTAGGGGGCTGAGGGCTCTGCCATATGCTCAGAGGCTTCTCACCAGCCCCAGCTTTGGGCCTCGGAGCACCTGAGGGGATCTTTGCCTCCTGCATCCACACTGCTCTGCACCTAGTATGAACCAGACAGTGCAGAAAGTAATAATAACATAAATAGTTCTGGTTTAAAGTAGAATGAAAATTTCAAAAGTAATTTACACATCTGTTATTTCTGCTTCCAGCACTCAGTAAATCCGTTTTTATTCATCTGCCCTTGGCATACAAGCATCTGCGATTAATACTTGTATTTATGATGACTCTAACTGACACTGACATTTGTCCCTAGGAAAAAGAAAAAAAGGAAAAATCTCTCTCAGTCATTTTAAATGCATCCTGCAAGTTTGAGAATAGCTGATGGTATTTCATACATTTTCCATGAAATTAATGTAAATTCAGGGTTTTTCTACTCTCCCAGGAGTATACAACAGAACTGTGTGACAGGCGGAGCTGGCAGCTCTGGCTATGCTCACATGCTTATCATGCTTCTACTTGGAAGTGCTTATTCCTTTATCACTCATCATCAAGACTATTACCTTTGTGCCTGACCACCTCAGACGAGAGCAGGCTTTTATCCTCAGTTGGAGACCAAGCAGGGCATTGGATGGAGGACAGAGGTAAAGCTCTTGCCCTGCTGTCCCTCCACTGCTGGGGCAAGAGCACCAGCTCAGCCTCCCTCCTCCCTGCTCTCACAGGTGTCAACTCCATAAATTGCTTTAAACATCTGAGGGAAGGGTCTGGCCCAGGATATATGTTCTTATACGTTAGTTCTGACATGCTGACTCAGGGAGAAGGCGATAGCCTTCCCTGTCAGCCTCTGTCCAGCCCTCACAGGAATTAAATGATGTGGTAGGTCCCGCTCTCCCAGTAAATAGGTACCCACACACTGGTGCCTGCAGGGCAGAACTCTGGCAGTGCTGGGCATGGAGATGGCCTTTCCCAGGACAACTGTGCCAGGCCATTCTAGACCAGGGCTGTGCTGGGCCAGGCCATGCTGGCTTGTCCATGCCATATTTGCTTTGTCTGTGACCCGAGATCACTTGCTGCTCCATACATCAGCCTCTACCTCGGCTGCTGACACTGCCTGGTATCCCAAAAAAAGAAAGGGATGGCCCATATGTGCAAAATTAACATTGCATCCTCTTGCAGAGGTGAAAGTGAACGCTGAGAGGTGGAACAGTGTGCACAGGCTCATTGCTGTGGGTCTTCTCTTGGGACTGCCCAACTGGCACCGTCCCTTGCACTGTGTAAGAGAAAAAACAAAATGATCCTCCAAAGGGCACTCATGCCCAGATTTTTTTTTTCTGTCATAAAAGGGCCTGAAGACACTGATAACATCTGCCTTCTGTGGCCTGTAAATGTTTAATTTAGAGAAAAATTTATCTGCCAAACACTAGTGAACAGGAATAAACAGTTTTGTTGCTGTCATGCTCTACTCTGAGGCAAAACGCACCAGAACACACATGTTCTGTGTTCAGTGGTTGACACATGCTTGAAAATTAATTTTAAAGACAAAAAAAAAAAATTGTTTCTTTCTGGGATAATTGATAGTATTATTGTTTGTTAACTGGGTTCAAAAGTAAAGGAATGGCTAGTAAAAGGCAAACAACCGTTATACTTTCAGTTAATATTTTTTAAATGTTTTCCTATAGACAAAGGAAAACATATTAGTGTTATTAATTTGTAATCTCCTCAACTGGGCCTTGCCATGTTAGTGACTACAGTTGTTCGATATTTGTAATAATAATTATGAGAAATGAAGAGATCTTTTCTCCATCCCTCCAAAAACTTCCAAGCTTTTATAACTTCTCAGCCAGTGAGATGATTTCATATCATGCTTCCGAGGTTCAGTATGAGACAGAAAGCAGTTCAGGAGGCCAGAAAGCTGACAGATCATGCAGGAACACCTCTGGTTCCATAAGGTGAGGATGTTGTGGGAGCTTTTCTCCGTCATTAGCAAGAGGTGGTTTCCAGACTTACATATTCTAAGTTGGGCTTTAGATAGAAGTTGCAGGTGAAATTCGATGAGTAATTTCAGGTTGAGGAAAATATGGACATGGTGATAGTGTGTTGGCAATTGCAAACTCTTTAGTGTTTCTGGAATAAATCCAGGATGGACGTGGCTGCCATAAAACAAACCAGGGAAGGTACTTTCCATTTACTTCCAGAAGGGTGGGTAGAGCAGCTGACAGGAGATGTGAGACTGGACCAAGTCCTGAGCTCAGAAAGAGCATTTTTCCTAAACACTTCAGTGCTGGCCCTTTATGTCCTGGTGCACTGGCAGGGCATGTGCTGTGCTCCGTCCTGTGTCACCCAGGGCATAGCAGCCTCTCCACAGTGTGCATGTCCCTTATAGCTCAGTCCACATGTCTTCCCGTGCACGGCTTTGACCCATCTTACATTTGGAAGATGTCATCCTTAAAGACCTGCCTGTTTCCTCAGCTCCTTGCCCTTCAGAGCTGCCTGACAGGGATCCACCTGCCTGTGTTCTCCCATAGTACAGAGCTGTACTCAGTGACTGCCCCTCCTGTGGGAGCCAAGCCCTGGTCTGGTGGCCACTGCCACCCCAGCCATGGCGGCTGATGCAGCTGTGCTGGATGGTCCAGCCACACTTTGCCTCTCTGGATGTGCTGTCATGTAAGCGGGCAGACACCACCGATTGCTGAAGGGTGCAGGTGTCTGGATGCTTCTGTGCTCAGAGTCAGGGTGTGATGTCAGATCTGGAGCTGTCCCTATGAACATGAGCTGAGGAGGGTTGTCTCTGTTTTCCTGTGTCTCAAACACTAGACCAGCTTGCTTTGACATCACTGCTTTAACCAGTGATGCTTTGGCATCATTTGATGTAAATGATTAAATGCTCATCACTGATTAATTATTTAGTGAGAGATGTAGTCTGAAGATGTAATGTGAGCTGATGACTCCGCTTCTACCTCCAGAAGTCACAGATGCCATGGTTCATAAGAGAGTGAATATTAATAAATATGCCCAAGCCATTGGTAAAGCCAAAGCAAAAGCTGAAAGGTATTGAAAGTAGATATTAATGAAAATTACTGTTGAATGAATCAGTGCCTTGAATCAAAAGGAAACCCAGCCAGGCTGATGAGGGGGGTGGCCACAGGACTGGGGGAACCGAAAGTCCAGTGTCTGTGTTTGCTCTGAGAAGCAGCAGAGTGCTTAAGTGCTTAAAGTACTTAATGTACCAAATAAAGACCTGTTGTGAAACCTGACCAACTGTGTGGGATTCAGTGACACCACATGAGCATCCTGCAAGGCACTTAGTCCTCTGAAAGGTGGCTGAAATGAGAAAGTGCATTTGTAAGTTAGTTAGCAGAGACTGTTGTTGGCTGGGGAGGTTGTACACAGTGAACAAACTGTGCAGCAGCTTTCAGCACACCCGAGTCCTTCCAAGACTGCAAAGCAGAAGGCTTCCCTGGCATGATGGACTGACTGACAGGCTCATTACCTGCCTGGGTCTTGGTATAGGTGGATACCATGCTGAGTGCATCTGGAGCAAAAGTGAATGAAGAATGATGCTGCCTCCGGTTCATCTTTGCAGCATGGAGTAAAGAAGTGTCAGACTGAGCTGAGCAGATGTGATTTCTGACACAATCAGAATGCTTTCCTGTTGCTGCTACTTTTAAGAAATTATAAACTGACATTTTAAACATTTATTTCAAAGGTCACATTTGTTGGGAAAATAATCATGCAATCAGCTAATCAGAAATTCTTTCAAGTAAATATTTCTGTACAAAGTTCCCACTGCTGTTAGCTGCAGGAGTGTCTGTCTGCCCTCAGACATGTGTCTTAGCACACTTAGCAGTCCCACCTGCATCGGCAGCAAGAGGACTAAGGCTCCTGTTGCACTTCATGTTAGGTCAAACCATTTGCAGTCTGCTATGGTAATAGACTGGCTTCTAGTGATTCCATCCAGGGATTCATTGTTTCCATCAACATGTTCCATCAAACTTTCCTATTGCTATGTACAACACATTCCTCCCTGCTACAGGTTTGAAGTTAGTCTTACAGTTTATCAGAATATATAGAGTCACTAATGCCTCCAGCATTTCGATTAGACATTTCTATGGAAATTGATATCTACACAGTGTGCTCTGTCATGGAAAAGATCAGGGAAGATTTCTTATTTGCTCTAGAAGGAGGCAAGTGCTCCCAAATGGCCTCAGCACCTTCTCCTCTCCTCTCCTCTCCTCTCCTCTCCTCTCCTCTCCTCTCCTCTCCTCTCCTCTCCTCTCCTCTCCTCTC
>JANHGN010010350.1:29537-53700 GCA_024605025.1 Megaceryle maxima | reverse complement strand
TATTAAGTAATCTTAGATCGGGAGGTGTTTGTTGTCCAAAATCATTTTGGACGGGGGCGGCGTGGGGGGGGGGGGGAAGGAAGGATAAAAAAGAAATATCTTACTGCAAAAGTGGTGCAAGCAGGAAGAGAACAAAAATTCCTTCCCATCATCATGGAATGATTTGCTTCCCAGAAGGCACAAATAAAATCCTAGTTAGCCCTAATGTTTTGCTGGTTTAGAACTACTGTGAAACTCTTCTCAAAGATAAATCAAATGGTCTCTGTCCATTTGTCTATTCAATCAAAATGCAAATTAGTTCTCTCTGGTATATTGGTCAGTAAGTCTGAGATTACTAACACACAGAAAACAATCAACAGGCACATTCAGTCTCTCTGGCTTTACTACCAACAATGTTAGGCTTGCTTAGAACATCTACTATTCTAAAGTGACAAAGAACTGGTATTACCACAAGCTACTTACTTTCAGCAGTGGAGCTGTAGTGGCAATGGCAGCAGCAGTGGCTGCTGCGATGGTTGTTGCAGAATCAGCTTCCCTGTGTGCTGATCTGGTGTCATGAGCACCGCTTTCCTTTTTCAATGTGGAGGCATTTCCTAAGAGCTGCACCTTCACCTCCTTAAGTACAGGAGTATTTTGAGTTCTATAAAAATAAACAGGTGTCTGTAAATAGCATTGTTTTCTCTATATCCCCTTCACACAAATGATTTCCCACATGTAGCATTGGTATTACTACTTATATAAGCATTTCTCCACAAAGCTCTTAAGAAAGCTTCTTCTAAGAAACAATTTTATTCTCATTTTTAGCATGACAGGAGAAATTTCTCAGGATTATGTTACAGATTCCAATATAAAAGGCATTTCCCTGTGATGACTGCAACAAAGAACACATATACAGGTTGCATTTTGCAAGCTTCATTGTTCTAGCAGCAAATTACAACTAAATTCTTTAACTTCAAGACTTCCAGCCTGTGGGTAAACAGCATGTGTCCTTACCTGTCTTTAAAAATATGATATGGTTTTGGCACAAAATGAATTATCTATCAGAGTATAACTTGCCTGACACTTGTTTCATCAAGTCATTAATTCAAACAGTCTAAAGACTTTACCAAAACCATGCAAAATAAATAAGGCACTCCAGTGAGCTCTGAATTATAAAATAAACTGAAAACACCTTCATAGACAGAAAAAGAATCCTAACAGCACCAAAGAATACTTTTCCTTAACAACTATGCATTTTGGCAGTAACTGAAGAAGTGGTAGAGTAGTATTTTGGTACAGAAGGGAGCAGCTGAGACACTAACAAAACAAATACTTACTTTTGTTTTAATACTGCTCTCAAAGCCTCTTTCTGGCCAGAAGCATACTGAGAAATAAAC
This sequence comes from Megaceryle maxima, assembly GCA_024605025.1. Classification (NCBI taxonomy): domain Eukaryota; kingdom Metazoa; phylum Chordata; class Aves; order Coraciiformes; family Cerylidae; genus Megaceryle; species Megaceryle maxima. The sequence goes on along the minus strand of JANHGN010010350.1, from coordinate 52,324 downwards.
ACATCATCTGCAGGGAAGGACATAAAATATACTTTCTTGAGTTAACTGACACAAAGTATCTATTTCAGAGGTAGACAGGAACCATTATTTCAGAAACTACCATTTTGCTGCAGATAATCTGTTGCCTGCACAACCCACTATTGCAATAACAAATTGCTTCCCTTCAGTGAGTAGCAGATTTAGATCAGGATGAGAGTAAGAGTAGCCTTCAATTAACACAACTTTATATAGTATTAAATGTTGGTATCAATAAAATCTCATTTGGTATGACGTGAAAATGACAATACCTTATCTTCATAAAATTTAGTGGAAAATGTCATGTAAATGATAACCTGAGCTCAGACAACCCATTCAACAAACCCCTGCAAATTCTAACTTAAAAAAAAAAAAATAGACTTAAAATAAATAAATAAATACATAAATAAAAATAGAAGTGTGATATAAATATTTCCCCACAGTCATCATAAATTATAACAAAATTTCTTAATAGCATTAAATTATGCTAAAAGGATTGCAGGCTCTCCCTCATCCACTGTTTGCTGGGCAGAGGTAATAACTCAAGACGTGGCAGGTTTGGGGTTTCTGTGCTGCTGAGTACACACAGCTACACCACAGATGCTGGCAAGCCCAGCTAGCCTCTGCCTCTGTGAGTGTAAAAGAGGAAAGTTGTTTTTTTTGGCCTTAAATGGGGGTATCGATTTGTGTTTATTTCCTCTACACAGCCACAGATAACCAAGAAACCTGCAGAAGTTTATTTTCTTTAAGTCATCTTCATTTCCCAAATCTGTTTGAAATTGACTGGAAGATCCAGGAGTTAAAGTCATCAACAATGTGATTTCTTAGATTCTTAGGGATTAAACAAATCTTTTTATGGTGTAGGTATCTTGCAGAAAAAAATATATATTTGCAGTACAATTACTCACAACAGGAGAATGCACCCAAACAAGGTCTGCCCCCAAATTCTCTTTTCAGAGAGATGGCCAAAGGAATCTCAACATTCTGCTGCACTGGTAGAAGTCCCTCTCAGTTAATCACAACAGCTATGTAAGTTAGTACAATGCCAGCAAGACTGAAGTAAAATTTGAAAAATTTAAGAATGTAAATTACACTGATCATCTTTTTGTCAAAGAAACCTTTGAATATTTTCACTCAAAAGTTTCTACATTGAAGAAAAATGTTTAAGCTCAAATTAAAGCTCCCTTCTCCTCTAATTAATCAGTTGCCTTAGAAAATAGGGGGTGTTGCAGTACATTGATGTGTCTTACCTTTACATCTTCTGCTATCTTCCAGGAGTAGTGAAGGATCTTCTTGTACTGCAGCTTCTCTAGGATAATCCTTCAAAAGAAGGAGAGCAGAAAGGCACATCAAAGCCTCTGGCATCAGTGGCCAAAATTTTAAAAGAGGATGGAATTGCTGAATACACAAATGTAAGAATACCCACACACTTACACAAGGTCTTGGAACACAACAAGTTCCTACAAAATGTTCTCTACAAAAAGAAAATCTCTACCATAGAATCAGCTGGACCTCACAGTCAAGAACTCTCATGACATTTTAGAGACAAAAAGCCTAGAAACACAAATCAAAGTATATAGTTTAAGTGCTGATTAAGTGTGTTCTCCTCATTTATGGCCAAAGAAGTAGTGTTTAAATTTGTACCCGTTGCCAATGTCAAACAAGTCAGTATTACCTATACACACAGAATTAAACACTCAGAACACTGACTGTAGAACTAAAGGAACAGAGATGAATTTTTCTTGAGTGGAATCCATGAATAATCAAAGTCATGAGGGAAGTTAGGAAGATAAAAATCTCTTACTTAACCTTATTTGAGGGTAGAGTACTCCACCATAATTGGAGACTTGTTCAGCTCACTAGGTGTACTTTTTGCCACAAGGAGACATTGCTGCAGTTCTTTTTACAGCATTGGTTAATTTTCTCCTTGTGCAGGCTTATGACCATATGGATGCTCTAGAGACAAGCGTCCATTCTACGTAAGGCACAACAAACAAATCAAAAGAAAATAAGCCTTTTAATTGTAAGTATTGAAGAGTTACATATAAACTAATGTCCATTTCATTATCTCCATAGGAAGAGGAAAAAAAATTAAAAATTATAAAATGTTTTAGGGTTTTTAACAAATGTTGTGCCACGGTGAGGTCACACCTTGAATACTGAGTTCAGTTTTGGGCCCATCGCTAGAATGACACTGAGGGTCTGGAGTGCGTCTCGAAGATGGGGAAGGGTCTGGAGCACAAGTCCTGTGAGGAGCAGCTGAGGGACCTGGGGTTGTTGAGCCTGGAGAAAAGGAGGCTCAGGGGAGACCTTCTGGCTCTCACCAACTCCCTGACAGGAGGCTGGAGCCAGGTGGGGTCAGTCTCTGCTCCCAGGGAATAAACAACAGGACAAAAGGAGATGGTCTCAAGCTGCACCAAGGGAGGTTTAGGAATATTAGGAAAAACTTCTTTCCTGAAAGGGTTGTCAAGGGCTGGCCTGGGCTGCCCAGGGCAGTGGTGGAGTCCCCATCCCTGGAGGGGTTGCAAAGCCATGGAGACCTGGTGCTGAGGGACATGGTTCAGGGGTGCCCTGGCAGTGCTGGTTAATGGTTGGACTGGATGCTGTTAAAGGTCTCCCAGCCTAAGCCATTCTGTGATTCTGTGTGTAACCACCTTGTCAAATGAAGAATTACACTGAAATTTAAAACCAAGCCTTGGTATTAATTACACAATAGGTAGTGGTACAGTAAACAAAGCCCCTCCAAACACTTCAGCATTAGCATCCCATTAGAAGCAACTCAAAGAGGAAAGCAGCTGCACAGTTATTGTGTGGAAGCTGAGCCAAAGATTTGCTTTTACAAAAGCTACAACTTTTTGAGAAAAATGTTGTTCTCTTAGTCTGGGATTACCAGAAGCAACAGGAACTTTTCTTACCATTTGTGATAAAAACAGAGGCTCTGGAGAATTTTCTACTGGATGCACATGTTCTGGACATCCTTTAGCACTCAGGACTCCTAAAATAAAAGCAGTGTTACTGCAGTCATAATGGTTTCTTATGCATTTTCAGTATACCTTGACTAACACAAATCTCAACAGTTCCTCTACCTGTGTCCGTGATTATCTAAACATAACAACTTGTAACACAAACAACTACAGTCACCAGGCTGAAGTTTACAAACCTTAATGAATTCTGTGAGCCTGGATTTTAGACTTGGTTTAAAAGATGTGAAAAAGTCTCTGAAAATCAGAGCATTAAGAAAATTGACAATGGCTAGTTCAAGTCCAAGTCTAAAGATCATGGAAACATAGAAAGTTACTTGTCTAGAGAAACAATTACAATTGTACCATAAGATAGCTTCCAGAAGGACACTGAGGACAGTAAACATTTTAGTTATATCACAGACTAATATATCTTCCTAACACTACAAAAATAACATATTTTGAAGCTGTTTGAACCTTGACTCCAAAAAGCCTAAAATCCCCTCCCAAAACTCTAAACTGCAATTGATAGGTCTTTTAAAGAAACAAAAGGAATATTCTATCTGAATAGATTAAGTAGCACAGATTGTGTCACTTTTGAATTTGACAAGTACATGGGACACCACTACAGTCTCATTCTATTAAAAAAAGACTTAAAATTATTTATGCAATGCTACTACAAATAAGTTTGGGGGGGGGGGTTTGGTTTGTTTTGGGTTTTTTTTAAGTTACAGAAAAGGATGTAATGTCTTTTATTTATTTTGTTTACTCATCTCAATGAGCTTCACTAGTAAAAACAGCCAGTCAGTACATGCTGTTTGTGTTTGTTTGCCTTCCAAGACTACAAGGGAAGAAAAATAATTTTATCAAGTAAAATTTAAAGTTATGGTAGCTAGCATGTATAGCTATAGCTTGAACATCTACTAGCTCAAGCTCTCCAGAAAAAAAAAAAAACAAACAAGCAAACAACATCTTTAAAGAAACAGAGAAAGAGAAGAAGCACTGAAAAGACTTTTGATCTCTCCTGAAATATAAAACCACAAAATAAGTCACAAAATTCCATGAAAACACAAAGAAGGCTCAAATATTGGGAGTACTCAGAGCTCTCTGTTGGCAGCAGCAACGTTCTGTTAGGCATAGATCTGCTTGGTGGCTATACTTTGGGAATAAAAACTAAGGGATACATACGGTGTCTAGAAAAATAAGCTACAAACTGCATTAAAAACTGTGACAGAATGGAAAGACATCAATCTTCTTAACTTTCTTATTTAGGTCCCTGCACACCTACACTGTTTCATCCTCTGATGCTGCCTAAAACATTCCTGACTAGTGATTTGTGAAATGTCACAATGAGAGCCATGACTTTTCTAGTTAAATATGATAATTGCCTAATAATTAAGGACTAGGAATCTGGATTTATAAGCTCTGTGCTAAGAAGTTCTGTCAAAGGAGCTCTGACCAACCACCTCACCCTGCACAAGTCACTTTTCATGGGCAAAACACAGTTTAAGAAAAAAAAAAATCACAATTTTTCCAAGGAGCATTGGTATTTGCAGTAGCAGAATACCAAAATTCCTCAGTTATATGACTGAAAACACTACACAGCCATTTTACCTCCAACCGAAGTTGAACCCTCAGGTTGAATCACGCACCTGGTGCTGCGCTGCGGAGGGTACCGGGAGCTGCCCCCCCGCACGGAGTCCTGTTCGCTGACAAGGCGGGAAGAACGCCGGGTGTTCCGTCTGCAGCTGAAGCCACAGCAACTGCCTGGCAGGGAGAAGCCACTTCGCGCAGCTTCTTAACAGAGATCGTCACCTTCTTCCCACGGCGGCCAGCTCCTGTCACAGCGTCAATGGGCTTTTCCCTGTGGACACCAGTGGAGTGAATGAGCACGTCGCCCGCCGTGAGACTGGCCAGGGAGTCCTGGCTGAGGCTGGAGTTGCTTTCCGCTTCCATGAGAATCTCATCGCGGCAAGGGAGTCCAAAAGCAGCGCCCCGACAAAGAGGCCGCCCCTGAGGGTCGGGCGCTACGGACACAGCCGCCCCCCCCCAGGCCGCTTGCGCCCACGTAGGGAAAGAGGCCGAAAAGCTCCACGGAGCGGTGCCCCGCCGCGTCCCGGGCACGACTGACAGACCCTCCCTAGCAGCCTGACAGGCAGAGAGGAGCCGCCACCGCCACCGCCACCGGAAGCGCCCGCTGCCATGGCAACGGCACCAACCTGCGCCTCTTGCGCCTGCGCGCGGTCCTCCTCTCAATAGCGTCCGGAAGAAAACGTGCGCCCAAGCCCCGCTCACTTCCGGCGGGGGCAGATAAGAGCGGCGCGCTGCAGGGCAGCGAAGAGTAAAGCTGGTGGTTCGTCCGCGCTGCCTGATTCGCCGCCTGACGAATCGGCGGGGCTCGTGAGCTTGCAGCGGCCGGGCCTGCCCCGCCCTTCGCGCGTGGTCCGGGCTCGTGGCGGTGCCGGTGAGTGCGCGCGGGCGGCGGCGGCGCCGCTCCTGAGGCGGCCGGACCGAGCAGCCCTGCGGGGTCCATCCGCCCCGGGCAGGCCCTGCGGAGGGGAGGGCGGCGGAGGGGGGTCAGCCGCTCGGTGCGGCCGGTTCCGGGCGGGGCGGGAGGGCTAAGAAAGGTGCCGCCGAGGAACAAAAAAAAAAAGTCCTTTTTAGGGAATTTTCCCGCTTCTGAAGAGTCTTTTCCTGGAGAGGGGGGGTTTGTACCGCAGCGGCCTGGCGGGCACTGGGTCCGGGTCGGGGCTGGGCTAAGTGCATGTTCCCTCAGGTAAAGAAACTCAAGGTGCCCTTGAAGGCAAGAGCTGAAGGGTGTAGTAAAAAACCAATTAAAACCAAACAAGGTTAAATTGTTTTATCTCCAGCTTGAGTTTTGATCTTAACTGCGTGACAAGTATCAGCCAGGCCTCATCTTACTGAACGTGGGGATGAGAAGCTGGACAGAAGCTGGTCCCGTGCGCTGGCAGCACAGCAGCCACTGGCACCCTGGGCTGCACCCCCAGCAACGTGGCCATCAGGGGATGGGAGGCTCCTGTCCCTCTGCTCCCAGGGCTCTTGAGAGACCCCCCTGCAGGGCTGGGGCCAGCTCTGGAGTCCTCAGCACAGCAGAGACAGGGACCTGGTGGAGTGGGGCCAGGGGAGCCTCAGCAATGCTGGGAGGGCTGGATCCCCTCTGCTGGGAGGCCAGGCTGAGAGAGCTGGGGGGGTTCAGCCTGGAGAAGAGAAGGCTCCAGGGAGACCTTCTGGTGGCCTTTCAGCACTTAGAGGCCTGTCAGAAAGATGGGGACAGACTTTTGAGCAGGGTCTGTTGGGACAGGGCAAGGCATGATGGTTTTAAACTAAAAGAGGGGAGATTCAGACTGGAGAGGAGGAAGACATTTTTTAAGCTGAGTGTGGTGAGATCCTGGCCCAGGTTACCCAGAGAGGTGGTCGATGCCCCATTCCTGGAACAGTTGCAGGTGAGGTTTGGGCTGGGGCTCTGAGCAACCTGCTCTAGTTGCAGATGTCCCTTCTTTGTGCAGGGAGGGTGGACTAGATGGCCTTTAAAGGTCCCTTCCAACCCAGAGTGTTTCATGATCTTAAATAGGAGACTGCTTATGGAAGGTGTTCTGCCAGACAGACCCCTTTGTACCTGTTCAGAGGCTCTCAAAGTGTCTCAATTCAGACTTGCTATGTTATCTTGCTTTTGGTGCTAGAAGACTTCTACCATTGACCTTTTTTCTTCAGAGCAGGGTCTAGCCCACAGCCATGTGATAAAATTCTATTGTAGTGATTTAGGTTGGAAGGAACCTTAAAAATCATCAAGTTCTAGTGCCTCTGCCATGGTCATGGACACCCCCTGCTAGATCATGAATTATCTAATGATTACAAATTATAATAACTCGTGCAGCAGGTACATCTTATTATCCAGTCCCTTTCTCCTCTCACTCTGTGCCTCTGAAGGCTGACTGTAGTGTGTGGAGCAAGAGGAAAACTTTCATGTCACCACATTGCAAGCACCAGTCTGCAGGAAAGTAGCTGGACCGGTTGGAGGATGGCAGAAAGCTGGGCTCTGCCTTCCCGGCGGAGGGGACGCAGCAGGGCCGTCACCACTGCCTCGGTTGGTGCAGGACGGAGGGTTGGTTGCTCTGACGCACAGCACTGGGAGTTCACTGTTAAATTTTATCTCACCCTGGATTCTATGCAATTATCTTAGCAGCCTGCTGGGTTCATAGGTATGGTTCGGTAAAAGAGCTGCTCAAGTCAGAGGCTTTTTAATCTGATGTCAATCAAGTTCTAGCCTCGTAATTCCCAATGATAAAAGTTTCTCTGCAAGCTTTGACTTGAGACTTTTTATTCTTTGTCCTTTTTACCCTCCTGCAGAAACATGTGTGTGCTGTTTGTGTGTACATCTAGAAGCAAAGGTTTAAAAAAAAAAAACTATTGCAGCTTTCTATGCATAGAGCAGATCCCACCTACAGCTAACTGAGATTGTTAACCAGGATAACAAGCGTGATGAATTTATGGCATCTCTCCACAGACTCCTCCCCCGGTAAAATGTAGTGCCTTGCAAAAAAAGCATTAAAAAAAAGACAAACTCCAAAACACAGAACTTGTTTAGCTTCCATGGGGAAGGATACTGTTGACTCAATAGTAGGTAACAGACACTGATGTTGATTACATCAATGGAGGGGGGGGAAAAAAAAAACGAGCTTCCTTGCTGTAGTTGACAGTGCATGCTTCATCTGCAGGAGCTCTGGGCTGTTAAATGGAGGCAGGCTTGTCAGCCACCCACTAATAATAGTCAAAAGCTCCATTCATGAGCCCTCTGCTTCCAAAGGCCTGGAGATAGTCTGGGAAGTTTTATTCCCATAAATAATTTTTGGAAGAGTTCTGACTTCTGTAGTTCTGGCTCCTGTACCTGCTGCTATCAAAGCAGACAGATGATTGACCCAGGTCAGCTAGGAGTCCTTAACCTAATCACTGGTCTTAGTTAATAAACGAGCTTTACCTTTTTAAAAGAAGCTGCCACTCTAGTCACTTCATGTTTCCATGGCAATGGGAGTGGCAGCCACAGCAGAAGGAAATATTGGAGGCATTTTCCAGACTGTAAAACAGGGCTGGGAGCTGGGATGGATCTTGCATAGAGAATAGATTTGAACAGAATCGCTTAGGATGGAAAAGACCTTTAAGATCATCAAATTCAACTAAAATCTTTATCTTTGGGAAGAGGATGGGTGTTAAACCCAGTGTGCCTCATTATGAGAAATTGAAACCTCAATTTATGCTTCTAATTTTGCTCAGAGGGGCTTATCTTAAAAGAATATCACTTTAGAACATCAAAACATATTTAGAAGTGCTCCAGGGCCCTTCAAGGAGAGAGACTCTCCAGCTGCTGCCAGTTGCTTGGTGAAAGAGCACACCCAGATCATGTGGCCCTTGTTTGCAGAGGTTTATTCAAAGATAACTCCTTCCTTCAGTGGGATATGTTTAAAAGTGCAGAGCTGAATCTTCACATTGTGTTTAGCCCAGAGGAAAGTAATCCAAGCCGCGTAGGCTTAAACCTGGAGCGTGTTGGAGCTGTTAGAGCAGCTGTGTAAGAAGCTCTGTGGTGTGTTCATCGAGGTGCCAAGACTCCTCATGGGCTCTTTTGTCACTTTGGATTTTTTGCTTGTTTCACAGGCTGGAGTGAAAGGGGACAAACAACAGGAAATCTTCAAGTGATATATTTAACAGACTAAAAGAATAAATCAGGTCTGCACATTCTGGGCATGTTCACGTAGTGCATTTTTAGATGCTAAGGCAACTGCCTGTAATTTATAGCTACTGAAGAGGTGCTATAGAGCCACAGTTTCACTGCCTGCTGTGTGCAAAGTGTAAAATACCTGCAGAGGGACAAGTGCTTCAGGCACTTCAAATCAGATAGTGCTTTTGTGCTGATTTAAATCAGAGCTGTTTCCCAAGTGCAAGTGTAAAAGCTTTGTGGAGCTGCAGCTCAGTAAATCTGTAATTTTAAAGCTTGCCAAACTAGTCACAGAAGAACAAAGATGAGGTTTGCTATAAACAAGCAAAATGAAGCAATACAGAGTGTGAGAAAGTGGCATCAGCAGTTGAAGCTTTTAACTTTCTGTGCTTGGGAGAGGACAGAAGTCTTTCCTGTTCTCTGTGGTTTCCAACTTTTTGTTTAATGATCTACTTAATACAACTTTATAGAATTGTCACTGATGTTTTCTTTGAACTGTCTGAGAAATGGAGTTGCCATCTCTTTTCAGTAGCTGTTGTCCCAGATGACAGCTGTGCCCACTTCTTCCAAAGCAAGCTTAGAACTTTACCTGAACCCGACTAACTTCTTGTTTCTTCTGAGCAACTATGTTCTGTAGATTCTCCTTAGGAGTAAGCTGTGTGACCTATCTGCCTGTGAGGAGTTCTAGGTTGTGGGAGTATGAGTGTCAAATCCAAGACTCATATGTGCTCCTTACTCCAATCCTGGAATTGGCTTCCTGTGTAGCAATAAAGTGTAATGTTAAGAGGCAGATGTTACCCCTCGGCTGCTGGGAGGGGGTGTAGGGAGAGTACATGCCTGTAGGAGCTCCACGGTGCTATTTTTAGTTGCGTAGTTTTCTTTCTGTTGTAGCAATAATTATTAATGTCTTTTTGTTCTTGTTCAGAAGGCTTGCTCAGCCTCTCTTCCCCCTGCCGAGAGACTGGAATATTTTAAACTCCCTAGAACGTCAATGTTTTTGCTCAATTGCAAAGCATAATGCAAGATTAATTGTAAGTAGCTCTTGCTGAAGGGCTAAATGAACTTTTTTCACCAAGTGATTACACTTCAGTGCTAATTTTTCTTCCACAAGTTGATGTGAATGAAACTGAAGGATCTTGTTCTTGTCAACATGTAATACTCCTTTGCATTATCATCTGTGATAAGTCTTACATAATATGTAAATTAAGGGGAAGTGAAGACTGGCTTTGAGTATTCTAGGAAACCCGCAGGGATGCTTTCAAGCCTTAACTTGTCTGCTGTGTTGGATTAGGAATGTGAGTCTTCCTTGAGGATGCTTGCTTAAATTTTTGGACCTGTGGCTGTTCATTCTTCCCTTTTAGTCTGTTTCACTTCCTTTAAGGCCATTCTCATTCTTTTATGTTTTCCTGCATTTAATTCACTATATTCAATGGCCAGAACTTTTGCTCTAGTTTAAGTGTTTGGTGAGAGTGCAGCTATATAGAAACAAGACTTCACCTTCTCTGATGTAATTTGGTTTATGCTGCATCTGTTCAAAGTGGCCACCATTTTATACTTGCCTTTTTTCCTTGCTACTTTTACAGGTAACAAAGTCACTGAAACTATATGGATAACATAAGTGTTATTGTTTGCTCCCCCCCCAGTCCTGCCCTAGTTTTGAAAGCATTTATAAAATACCTTTTTATTAATTTCAAAGTCACTTAGAACTGCTTAAGAAGTATTTAAAGGACAGCAGATAACAGGTGGATCTGGAAAGGTGTCAAACCTGCAGTTATCTTAGATGTTCTTTTAACTGAATACACTTCTAATAGGTAACTTTTTCCTTAAATGGGTGACTTTTTCCTTCAAAGTGGATGGCTTGAATGTTTGCTAGCAAAGTTGCATTTAAACACACTCCAGGAACATACAGAATTCCATTCTGTTGTCAAATGTTGCAGTTCACATGTGTGCTTTTTGTGTGAAAGTCAACTTTTATCTCTAGAATAGGTGACTGAACCACAGGCAGTAGAATATGGCTGGACAAATATCAGAAGCTGATCAGATCAAGCAGGTAAGATGCTGTATTCATGAGTGGTGGCTTTGGGGATCTTCTATTACTTTGTCACAGAGTAAAAAGTGTAGGCCATGTAGAAGGACAAAAGGTTTAACTTGCCTGAGTTAAGACTAGTTGTATAGCAACTGAAATTTAAATATTTGACCATGTGTAGACACAGTATAGTATCTGATCTGAGTACTAGCAGCATTTGGTGCTGAAATCTTCTGACTGCTAATTAATTTTTCTAGAGGCTTGTCTTTTAAATGTCACTGTCACCAGATGCAGCTGTGTGTAAAAAAAAAATAATGGAGAATTTTTTTAATACTCGTGTGTTTAATTTTTCTCTCTAGTTCAAGGAGTTTCTTGGAACATACAATAAACTTACAGAAAACTGCTTCCTGGATTGCATAAAGGATTTCACTAGCAGAGAGGTTAAACCAGAGGAGGTAGGTACATGGTTTTAGTGACCCTTTGGTAGAATTGCTGTGTAGCATTCAAATTTCAGAAGCAATTAGTGTTGATCTCTCAAAAGCTTGGTAGGAGTCTTCAGTGGAGTATAGGTGTCTGCCATGTAGCTTCCAAGTAAGAAAGGAAGGGAGTTAATGGACAAAAATAGTGTGTTAGTTGTTTTGCTTCTCCAAGTATGACCAGATGTGATGACAAATACTTTGTACCCTAACAGTCTGTTTACAGAAAGAAAACAACAACAAAAAAAACCCAACCAAGGCCAAGTGCTTTTGATGTTAGATTGTTGGCTACAGCCAACTATGGGCTAGGACCTCTTGAGGTTTTGTCATTGTGTTCTGTTTGGTGTGTACACAGAGGGAATCTTCCTGATCTCAACTGTGTTTGCTGCTTATTGCAATTCTGTATTTCATTCTCTGAGCTACCAGTGGAGGTTCTTTTGCCTCAACTTCTGATGGGTGGTACCTTTATGGACATGGAAGTTGCCCACCTACAGCTTAAATCTTATTCTTTGAAGGTAGAGTCCTACTGAAATACTTGTTTACCTACCCACATTCCCTATATTGTAGTGAGTCATAAAAACATAGGCCTCCAAAGCTCTGGCTGTGAAATCCACTTCTCTGCATTGCGGGGAGCTCCATCGCATAGTCATCTGCAAAAAAAGATTAAGCTCTCGATAAGATTAGTTGCATGTTTTTTGCCTCTCCTCTCCTGTTGAGAAGCTGCTTCAAAATCTCATAACTTTGTTGGTTAAAAGTGTAATGACCTTTGATTGACTCTGCTGGCAGAGTTTAAAAAAACAAGGTTTTAAACTAACCATTCTTTTTTGAGCATTTTCTGCCTCCTTGGCATTGAAGTCCTCAGTGCAGGCAAAAATCATGACTCCTTTTGGCTTTTGTTTTGCTGCACTAAAAGCTCTCTTAGCTTCCCAAGGCAGATTCCTTCTTTCCTTCCTTAGCTGATCTTTGCTGTGTCTGCTTTAGTGGAATTACTATTGACTGCAGGAGGTCAGAATTATTCTGGATAAGGTCTTGTTACAATCTTTTACCAACTCATTTTCAATTGCTTAAATAATACAAGGAGTGTCAATTACCAGAAGTGACAGAAGAGTTAGCAGCACAACCTTTTTACCTTTCTGGGATGGTATTTGATTTCCACTAGAGGATTATACTACTTCTACTGCCCAAAGGGTGGTATTTAAAAATAATGGTTCACATAGCCTTGTATCAAAGAGCTGGGATCCAAAACCAGATCATGCTTATTGGAGGGGAATTAAGATGACTTAGATATAAAAAAAATTCTTAGTTTCATCTGCCTGGGTTTTTTGATTCTGTAAACTGCCAAGGGGCCATATCTGGCAGTACAGGAGCCATCTGTTTAACAGGGGACATTAGAAAGAAACTTTCTTACGGGAAGTGTTCTGTAATTATCCATTACGTGGTTTCTTGCAGAGCATCTGGCTCTTGCCCCTGCTGGAAACAGGACACTGGTCTAGATGGACCACTGGTCTGATCTGGTATGGAAATTCCTATATTCCTATTCAAAGCTGTAGCTTATTAAGAAATAATTAAGATGAATACCTCCATGAATCTCCTTTGAGATTCTACGTTTGAAAAAACACCTTCTGACCTCTTTCCCTACTGCAAGTCTAGACTTCCCCGAGCACCCTGTCACAAATACCACACCTTCTGGGAGCAGTGGCTTGGGGTAGTTCCAGAGTTTTCCTCCTCAGCCTTCACTCCTGCTGAACAGGTTTTTCTGTAGCTGATGCCAGGTAAAGGAGAGAGGAGGGTGGGTGGCATACACAGCTACTTGGGGTTTTGTCTTGATCCTTTTCAATGCCTCTGCTTTTCACATCTCTATACTGAGCAGAATCCAGTTGATAGAACTGTTGCTCAAGTTCTCAATTCTTTCTCTACACTTAGGGCTTTGGGGTTTTGTTTTGTTTTTAATTTTAAAAACAACACTATGGGTGGAATAGGCCCTGGTATTTCTCCCTGTCCAGCTGACTAGAAGACCTTCAGAGGGTAATCTGGTTGCTTTTTGTGAAGGTTAACCAAGCAGGTACAGGTAGACTGAGCTAACAGGAACAAAGTCAAAGAAAGGTTAAACTGAGCTAGGACATGTTAGACCATATTTGGCTGTCAGAAAGAATGTGTTTGTAAACAGAATTTTTAAAAGATATTAATACATTCAGTATTTATTGCAAAATAAAATGCTTTATACACTAATTTCACAAGTGCAGCCCAAAGATAAAATGATAGTATCTTCTAGATCTGAGATCTTTTCCATTAAGACTTTCCTATGGGAGAATGAATATTATAAGATGTTTCAGACACCCCTCAAAAACTAAGCTTACTATTTCCCGCTGCACAGAGAGGTTGTGCATGCTCAGCCCCTCATCCAGAGGCTTAACACTGAGATGCAGTCACCTAATCACTTATCCCTGTGTAGTATGATGTATTTGGTCCTATTGGGGGAAGTGTTTTGATTACTGCTTGAAGCTTCTGTTTCTCTTCCTCTAGATGACTTGCTCAGACCACTGCCTACAGAAGTACTTAAAAATGACACAAAGGATCTCCATGAGATTTCAGGAGTACCACATTCAGCAGAATGAAGCTCTGGCAGCTAAAGCAGGACTGCTCGGCCAGCCTCGCTAGACAAGAGCACTCTGTTCAGACTTAACCAGCAGTGCCAGTGTTCACTGGGCAAGAACAGATTTTTGGATTTTCTTCTGTTGGGAGGTTTGTCCAGCAACTCAGAGTTCTGGATGCTGTTCAGACAGTGGAAACCATGAAGGGTTAAACAAGAAGTTAGTTGTGGTGGACTGGCAATAGAGTCTGAGGTCCTTTTCACTCTGCAATGGAGTAATATTGATACAAATGTTTCCAGGGCCCACAGACTGGTATGTTTTAATTTCAAGGCGGGGGTGGGAGGGCTATACTTCCTTTCTGCTAGGACTGGTTCAGATGTAAGAAAAGTGTAATAAGGAAAATACACTTTTTTATTTAAAGTAAAATAAATGCAAACCATGCGGCTGTATGTATGTTCTTTCCAAAGACAGGTTTTCAGGACACTGCTTGAGAGCAGTGATTTCTTTGCTGTGGTCTCGTTCTTCCTCAGCTACTTCAAATCTTCAAATTCATTGCTACTTTGGGTTGCTGATAGATAACGGAATTAGTGACTTTGTTCTGGCAGCTGGGGATTTGTGAATGTTACATTCTCTTAATTGGGGAAGAACTTCTTTTGAGGTGTTCTCGCAGATCCCTGTGATCATTCTGATTCCTGGAGTGATGGTGATGAACAAAGCATTGAACCCAGGGTAGCTGTGAATGGCAACAGCTGCTGTAAGTAATGAGCTCAGGTAGGCAGGGATGTGCTGCCAGCTTATCCCTAGGTTATGTTGGCCTGCCTCATGCTTCACCAAGTCATTTACAAGGGACATGTGTCAGCAGCACCTATGCCTAAGGCAGCTTCTAGCCTGCCCTTGTTCCCCTTGGGCAACCCCAGAGGTCCTCTAAGCCCAGCTTCCTTGCCTGCTGTTGGAGTGCCTGATGCACTCCAAGCACAGCTTGTTGGCAGATTTCTCCTTTAATGCTGTGAACAGCAACAGGAAGTACAAGGTACACACAGTGGTTTTTTGCTGCTAGATGAGCATAGAGAAGTTTGTGGAAGCTGGCTGGTCTGATGTGGTCTGGCTTTAGAAAAAGCACTGGTCCTTTGAAAGAATTTTGATAGCTGAAATCACAAGCACATAGAACTGCAGCATGGTGGGGGTTGGAAGGGACCTCTGGAGATCATCTGGTCCAACCCACCCTGCCCCAGCAGGGTCACCCAGAGCAGGATGCCCAGGATTGCATTGTCCAGGTGGGTTTAGAATCTCCCCAGAGAAAGACTCCACAACCTCTCTGAGCAGCCTGGGCCAGGCTCTGGCACCCTCCCAGGAAATAAGGTTTTCATGTCCTGCAGTTGGATTATTACTGCAGTCAGTTGAGAGCTAACAGGCACATTTATGTTAGTTCTAACTAATAAAATACAGTAAGAAAAGGAATGGCACATCAGGATTACCATATTGATGTTGAGATTTCAAGCCATGAAGACTGAAGCAAAGCTATTTCATGTCAGGTACTGGCTTCAGTTGTTGGGTAGAAAGGCAACACTAAGGAACAAAAATGGCAGGAAGCCTGCCCCCATGTTTTTTATTGTTACTCTCTCTGTTGCTCTTTATTTCCAGCAGCAGTTTAAAAAAAGTAATTTCCTGCTGCTTGTCTGGTTTTTTTTTTACCTCTAGTACTCAAAACTCATCTCTCCAGGCTGTGTATTACTAGGCTCTGAACAGAGCACATACACCTCCCACTTGCACTGGATGCTGCTCTCCTTGCTGCTGTTTAAAGCTTCCCCAGCTCCCTGCAGAAAACCTGTTCATAGGCCTTTCAGAGGTGGAAGAAACAAGTATGTGCCTACAGTCTCATTTACAGGTGTCTTGTAATAACTGTATCACAGCTCCTTTCTATGTAGCCCAAGCCTTGTTGCCTTGGAGATGAAGAGCTAACTTGAAAATAGTAAAGGCTAAAAAAGAGCCCAAATAAGGCAGCAAGTCTCCAATGTCCCTTTTGCAAATATCTAGTTCATAGGTTGTAGTTTGCTGCAATTAGGCCACAAATGTTATGGCTAATTAGAAATAATATCTAGTAAAGACTTAAGCCTTTCTTTAAAGCAGTCTTTAATGCATGATTGAAATGATCCCCTTTCCCATTGTGTCTTAGTGGGCAAAGAGATAAGTAGCTCAGGAAAGTGACTGGAGAGTTGAAGACACAGGACTGGAGGAAGTTAATGTCTTCTGGGCAAAGCTCCTTGGGGCTGAAGTGAGAGAGGGGGTTGAAAAGCACATTCGGGGGGGGCTTTTCTTATGTTTCAGTGGTTAGGGACTTGGTTCTAGCAAGATGTTTATTTAAGACCAATCTAGTGTACAAAAGCAACTGTTAGAGGGACTGAGATAAATCACTTTCAGGTTCCCCAGTTTTCTCTTACTCCAGTATTAAAGCTGCCTTAACCCACTGTTATCCCAGGAAACCATGTATTCCTAAAATCTAATTAGAGGCATCCCTTGTCTCTCCATGCTCACTAAACAAATAGGGGGGATGAGAAGTGTCCCTGGAAGTAGGAGCATTGGGTCAACAGCTGCTACCCTGAAATGAAATACCCTGGTCAGACAAAAGCTCTTTGACTTCCACAGAAGCAAAGTGCTTATAGCAGTGATCATTTGTTTAGGGATGTGCCTGCTAATTATGCCTAATTCAAAGCCAACAAGGGTGGAACATAAGTTGCAATGCTACTGCACAAAGATGCAAATAAGGATGGAGTGAGTGTCTGGCTCACTTTCTTGGTTAACCACTTTTGTCCTAGCTCTCTTTCACTCAAAAAATGTTGCCATCTTACCATGTCTTTCAGTCCAGGTGACTGGCTGAGGAAAGATGATACAAATATATATGAGCTTGGAAATAAAGTGCATCCAAGTGCTGCAGAAAGCAACAGGGAAATTGTTCTTAAAAGGTTGATGAGCTCTGCTGTTCTTCAATGTACCTTTGCTTCCTTGATGAGGTAGCATGTCCTGATGGCTGCCTCAAATGATCTTATTTAGAAAATCACAGTATCACAGGGTGTCAGGGGTTGGAAGGGATCTTGGAGATCTTTGAGTCCAACCCTTCTGCAAGAGCAGGATCATACAATCTGGCACAGGTCACACAGGAACGCATCCAGGTGGGGTTTTGAAAGTCTCCAGAGAAGGAGACTCTACAAGCTCTTTGGGGAGCCTGTTCCAGTGCTCTGGGACCCTTAAAGTAGTTCCTCCTCATGTTAAGGTGGAACCTCTTGTGCTCCAGCTTACATCCATTCCCCCTTGTCCTATCACAGGGCATGAGTGAGAAGAGGCTGTCCCTTTCCTCCTGACACTCAGCCCTCAGATATTTACAAACATTTATCAAATCCCCTCTGTCTTCTCTTCTCCAGACTAAAGAGCCTCACGTGTCTCAGCCTTTCCTCATGTGCTCCAGTCCCTTCATCATCCTTGTAGCCCTCCCTTGGACTCTCTTGAGCAGATCCCTGTCTCTCTTGACCTGCACCTGGCTATTTCTCTTGAAATAGCACCTGGTAAGACTTTTAACACGACTTTGTGGGTTGAGAATAGTCCACGACAGTGTTTCAGTGCCTCACGCATTTTTATCATCAGCTATTGGCAAAGTGTTGCAGATGGTCTGTTATCCTTGGAGCAACATCTCCCAGCACCCAACTGTCCAAAATATTTACCTGCAAATGCAAGAATCAGTATTTCTACAGTGCCTAGATGGATGTCCACTGTCAAGGCTGCAAATGCCTTCAAAGGCAGGCCAGGTTCTGTGTTTTGCCCCTGAGTATTCTAACCTCCAGCTTGATCTGGAGTCTTCTCCAGCCCTCTTCTTGAATAGCTTCAATGTTTGCAGGGTGTAATCAAATGCACAGCCTAAGTCAGAATAAAACTGAGAGTACAGCCTGGTCCCTGGATGAGGTGTGAGGAGAGTAGGTCAGTCACCTTGATGAGGTAGGTTAGGTTAGGTGCAGGAAGGGAACCTGCTCTGATGGAAGGAGGAGCAAAGTGGGAAAAAGGGCATGCTGCTGAGGAAGGAGTACTGAGAAAGCTGTGAACAAAGTGAGCCAGAGTGGAGAGAAGATAAACCACCAACCTGCCAAAAACTGGCTTGATGAGACTAGGCTAGTGAACAGATGCTCATTTGGAGGTAACATTCATGGCAGTACAGACAAGAACACAGTGTCTCACCAAAAGGCTAGAAAAGCAGGCAATTATCAGTCAGCCCACGGACAGATAATACAACAATTTCAACAGGAATGGTCAAATGAGAGCCCTGTTACATCAGTGGTACTGGTGGAGTGATCAGATCAATCATCTGGAAGATTATAATAGATGTTCCTTTAATTCTCAAGGGTAAGAGCAAAGTCCTAATTTCTGTACCCCCCCCCTGCTGAGAGCTTCAACTCTGCTGGAAGGCAGGGAAAGGATGCAATTGTAATCTTCTGGAGGGAAAGTAAGGGTTAAATACTGAAAACCCAGAGACAGCTTGTGTTAGAATTCTGCTAAATATTAGAATTCTTAAAGAGTGTGTTTAACTTCACGCTCCTTAGCATTTGGGTGTTGGGTTCTTCCTGGAAACACACCAAGGAGCATTTAATGTTCAAGCTTTAGTAGTTCAGGACTGTAAAATGAGGGCCAGGTCTGTTTCCCCACCATTTCTCACATACAGAAACAGCTGTAACTGGAAGACACGTGAAAGACCCTAAATCAATCTTGAGTGAAAAAAAACCAACCAACAAAAAAAAAAAACCCACACAAACCAACCAACAAACTCTAAATTTTACCCTTATATAATGCTTGAATGGACCAGGGCTGGTTAAAGTCTCTCTATTCTGTAACTCCCTTTCCTCTAAGCTCAGGGGAAGCGAGAGGACTGCTGAGGGCGCTGGGCGTACTGTGTAAATATTGAAGGTTGACATATCACCATTTGTTTATGTAGCGCAAAGGGGAGCTTATCTAAATTTCAACTACTCACAGCAGAAATCCAGTTGGTGTCTATTTCTGTATTTCACAGATCCTGCCTTTACTAGGATATGGAATTAGGGACCCTCTTCCCCTCTCTTTCTGCCCAAGAACACGAGGAAGAGGAATTTCTGTGCCTGTCGGGAGCTCTTGTTCTGAGCCATGGCTGAGAGAAGAGAGTTGTAAGCGTCCCTCGCAGCGAGCCTCTAACCACCTTACCGGTAGGAGAGAGGTGCTGGCCGCTTCTCCTGCCACGGTTTTGCTGTGGGGCCTGCTTAGATCTCTGGGAGAAAGCGGAGGACAAGGATCTCCCGGGGACAGCCGCGGCGCCTGAGGGGAAGCGCTGCGGGATTTCAGTCCCGGCACCTCCTGCCCCGGGACCTACCGGCTCTTCCCCCTCGTCGCGGGGATCCCGCCCGTCGGCACCCCGCGGAGCGCCCCTTGCCCTCAGCGGGCAGCGCGACGGTCTGGCCCGAGGCGGCCGCTGAGGCGGGAGGACGCTGTCCGCCGCTTTCACCTCCCCGCTGCGGCAGCGGCGGCTTCTCCCGCCTACCTCAGAACGGCCGCCGCCCCTTCCGAGCTCCCGCCGCTCCTTTGGGGCGGGCGGCAGCGCTGGCCCTTGAACTGCCGTCTGAGCAGGGGCGGCAGCGGTGGCGGAGAGGCTGAGGGACGGGCCGGGGCCGGGAGAGCGGCGAGGACCCCCCTCGGTAACCCGCCCTTCACACGTGGGGAACGGCGGCACCAACCTGAGCTGGGCCGGGGCAGGGAAGGTCCCGCAGTCAGTGTGTGTGGAGGAAAGAAAAAACTCCGCAGATTTCTTCTTGCAGGTTTTGATTGCCTCCAGGGCACGTAGGGAGGATGTCTCCAAGAGGGAAGCGAAGTGCTGCGGCTGGCGGCAGGTGACAAAGGTGACTCGGACGCGTCCATGGCGGGAAGGCAGCAGAGCTGGAGCCGCAGCCGCGACAGGGCCAGGAACTGAAATGAAAGAGGAAAAAGAATGAAGAGTGTAGAATACAAACACACACTTGTAAGAGACCTGACCTAACGGAGGCGATCAGAGACTTGGCTATAAAAAGCAGTGCCACGGAGAAGCTGCTGGGGTGGCACAAAGTACTCGCGGGGTGAGGAGCAGTCAAAAGGAATCAAGGGTTTGGGTTTGTTTTTTATTTTTTTTCTTCCTCTGTTTTTTTTCATTTTAAATAACTTTAAACCTTACCCATTCCTAAGGAAAGTAATTTCCAGGAAATGAACAAGCATCAAGAGATACAGTTTTAAGCTGTGCATACACATAAACAAATAGCTTGTTGGAAACCCACCCTTGTGCAATATAACAAAGTATTCCATGCAAATTCCACATCTTACCCCTATTTATGTAACTGGCGTAGCTGGCAGGATCATGGCAAATTAGGTCAAGCTGTACCCAGATGCGGGATTAAGAGGAGGAGTAGTTTAGAAATAGCTGAAGATACTGACAAGGCAGGAATGGAAATGTTGTTGGGTTACTCTGAAGAGCAGGAAAGGAGAGAAACATCAGCAGTAACACAGAACTGTGTCCCTCACCAACAGGGCTCGGACCGAGTTAAGCAAACAAGCTACTGCCAAACAACCTGCAGGCTTTCGCAGATGTAAGGGAGCTCTAGTGCACATTTGATTTGCTGGCAAGGAATGAAGTAGAAAGTAGCTGTTTGTTTGGGTTTTTTTTTCCCCTAAGGAGTGGGCTGTACTGGTGAATTAGCCAAGTGTCATAAACCAGACACTTTTTCACACTTGAAAACAATTGGTATAGGATAAGGAACAGCATAAGAGTGCTAACTAATATAAGCAGCAAGTAGTTGCAGACCTGAAGCAAAACAAACTATCATAGCCCTGCTCTGACATAGAAAGAGGATTTATCAGAAAAAAAAAAAAGGGGGGAAGGAGCAGGAATAGCAACACAAATAGCACTAGATAATTCAGAACAAGGAGAAAAGCCAGGCAAGTCCTTTTCTTCACCCCCTTTTTTTTTTTTTTTCCTGATTTCACTAAATTGCCTTATTGTTTCAGTTCTCTTTAAGTAACAGTGCTGTATTTATCATTGGTCTGGGACTAATCACAAAATCCACCACTCAAATGCATTAAAAGAAGGGCATATTCAGACCAATAACACTGTAACACAAAAAACCTTAATTTATATACTCCTCCAAGGCAATGGATAAGACTAATAAACGCTTGTTGAATTTGGCAAACTCAGGGATTTCCAAAGCCAACAAACAAAAAATCCCAATAAATACAAGCTACTTAGTGGTAACTAATAAAGGTGAATAATTTCCAACTCTCCCAGACTCCTCTTAAAAACTCATCCTATTTGGTGGAAGGTAATATGGTAGAATGACAGATTTTTGTCAAAATTTGAGGGCAATAGCTTGCTAAATAGTGAGAGCTAATTATAAAATGTCTTTTCCTAAGCCCTGGAATTATAGTGAGTCAGTCCCTGGCAACATCCCCATTGGTTCCACGGCTTTGTTATGTTCCTTACATCTCCAGAGGTAGAATTATCCTGCACATTGTAGCAAATAATAAAACCCCAACTACAGAGAAGTAAAAATAACCAAGCTTTTACTGCAAAATAGCTGCAAAGCACAAGGGCACAGTGAAGTAAACGGCTCGACATACTTTTGTTAACACATTCATCTTTTGTTTCAGCTTGTAAATCTGTCTGCCAGCTCATCTGTCAGATTTGTTTCAAGCGATCAAACCGAACGTGCTCTTTTCTCAAAAGGAAAACAACAGCATTTCTTAAGACTTACCACTGTAAAAAAATTCCAGTAAATGCTGCCCAGAAAACCCACTTGGCTGCCTCAGCTATCCAACAGCATTTTTAATGCGGAAAAGTAAAGAATATTCATTTTTTAAATGTGAAATTCCATCTGGTTGACAAACCTATCTGGAGAGAGAAGGGTCAGGGTTGGTCAGGAGTGGATGGTCTGACTGAAGACACAAGAGATGACAATCCCAAGATTTAGATTCTCTATCCAGCTCCCCATCAAAGCCACCTTGGGTAATTTTGGTAGCCATTACTAAGGGGGTCCCTGCAACTAAAATAAGAGCATGTATCCATTTTTTAAAAATTCTGCTGAGAGTATTCTAATGCTGTACCTTTAATGAAAAAATAAATTGATCAGTATCAAGTGGAATTTGTACAAAATACTGCAAACAGTGATTTGATCACCTTTTCTCTTCTACTGCTGTCCTTCAAAAGAAAGATCTTGGCTGCTCCCTATGAAGGTCAGATACATTCTGTTTCATGAAGATACACGCTTTTATTGGCCCTTATTATGCTTGTCTTTCACTAGTAATTGCTACTGTAAATCTGCTTAACCTGTTGAAATAATGGCTTGTTAGTGTTGTTCCAACATCTTCGCTTCTCCTGCCTGATCTCTTCAGACTGATTAAGCAAGAGGAGGTTTCTCAGACACCAGTGATCTGATGGAGAAGCCAGCCAGAAACAAGCGGAGATTGAACTGTGTGTTGCTGAGCTGACACATTAGAGAGAAAATAAGAACTCATTTGTATACATGCTGCTGGTGTACTTTATGGAAAGAAAGCAAAAACTAGAACAAGTAGGGAAATGAACTCTTTCTTACCTTATGTCCTTGCATGCAAATGTTTCAAGTTTTTTTCCAACTTTCAGATGTACGCTAAAACAAAAACAAGAAATCTGCCAGAAATCTGACAGGTTTTGTACAAACTGCAGGAGGTGGGGGGAAGACTCTTGAATTATCTTACAGCCCCATTCTTTTTAACAGTGTTTGATCTCATAATCCTAACTGTATTTTTTTTTTTTTTTACCTCCTAACTATGCTTGAAATGAGAGATCATTTTGGGAAAACCCAGAAAAGATTAGGAGGCAGGAGAACAGCATGAAGCCTGCCAAGAGGGTGTTTTATTTTTGATTGCTCTTGCAAACCCGATACCTAACCTGTTATAAAAAAAAAAAAAAAAAAAAAAATTAAAACT
>JANHGN010010350.1:5775-29437 GCA_024605025.1 Megaceryle maxima | reverse complement strand
TTTTTAAATAACAGATTAGGTATCATGAAAGAATAAAATAGTTCCGTATAATCAGAATTACTGCATGCTCAACAGCATAAACTTTCATTCAAGGCAGTGGAAGGTACTTTGGAACTTATTTTACATCAACAAAACAGAAATAAGGGGATTATAGCAAAGGCAGAAATAAAAGACCTATTAAGGCTTCTTGTTGTCACCTTTAGTACAGAATAGTCCCCTATTATATAGTTAATTTTCTTTTCCCTGTGATATTTTTAAATGTCATACAAAACTACTTTAAATAATCTGACTGGCTGATACACTTCTTGCCAGAAAGACAGAACTAGGAAAGCAGAAACACACTCGAGGCTTTGCCAGTGGCTTGGCAGAAATTCCACCTTTTTTTTTTGAGTTTGGGTTATTTTTGTTGGGTTTTTTTGTTGGTGGTTTTTTTTTTTAGGTTAAATGTTCTGCCAGAACAGCAATTTTAGTTGTTACTGGGTGTGTCTGTCTGATGAGCACTAGCGCCCGGTATGCAGGTGGGAAGAGAAAGTAAGGAAGTGAGTTCTCCATGTCAAGGAGCTGTTAGAACAGGTTTCCACGTTTCATGGAACTATCCCCACCTTCCATCTTCCATGTGAGATTTTTCCCCTTCCTAAAAGGAGCAGCAGTCAGTGCACACACTGTGAGCACCTGCAGCCAAGCACGGCCGGTGTGGAGCTCATCTATCATCTGCACATGCCCCGAGTATCTGTCTGCCCGTTTAAGATCTCAGACAGTTGGCAGACAGAGGTTAGATACCTGCCTGAGTTGCAATGAAGGCTATTATTTCACTGAATTTAAATTTTATTTCTGCAAATATTAAACATGGAAGATAATCTGAGAAAATGTGACCCATGTTATTTCCTTTTAAATGAGTATTGCTTTTTATTTATAGCTATTATAAGATGAACAGTAAAAGTTAGCTCTGAGGAAAAAAAAAAAAAGTCTTTACAACAATTTATGGAGATTAATTTTCCTATTTAAGTAAGTCCAGACATTTACAAGAACAATCACTTAAATAAAAATAGAATAAAAAGCCTATGTTTAAAACATGGCCTTTATTAACGCTGTCTAGTGAGCTCCATATTTATCTTACATTGAAATAGTTCTGCTTTGCTTAAGAAAAGACAGAAAAAGTGCATTTACAAGAGTACTTTTTCTTTAATTTTCTGCGAAAATGGAAGGAATTGGAATCACAAGTTGACAAATGTTGTAAAATGAAATTTCAAGAAACATCAATTTTAGTAATGCTACACCATCACTAGTGTTTCATTCTGACCTTCTGCCGTGTGAACCAAAATATCCTCATAGACAGTCTAGAGCATCTATGTTATTACTCTACAGCATATTAAACACAGAAAAAGGGGTAAGAACCCCTTCCGATGTACAAACATGAATAAAAAAATTGATAAAAAAATCACTTTTATACATAATGTATATGCAAACTGTTTTAAATACAGGGTTTTGGAAGAGTTATTTACAAACTGTATCTGTCTGTGGGACAATCCACAGACGAAGCATACACAGTTGCTTTACTTTATTGTTGCATCTCAACTTTGGGAGATATAAATTCATTCGGCAGTACAGCAAATGTAAGAATTTGTGACAAAGTATCTTAAGGGCAACCCGATCATTTTTTTTGTTCCTCAAAACAAGGTTAAGTACTAGGACTGCCAAAGTTTCCAAATAAAGTCATAGTTGAATCCAGATGCCCGCTTAGAGATGGATGGTGTGGAGGATAGGTAGACAGACCCATGAGAAATACAGGCGTGGCTACTGGGTACCACCTCCCTAAGAGCTGTAACTGGTAAGTAATGTTTTCTCAAAAGAGTGAACTAACCTAGAATTTTTTTTTTATTTATTTTTTTTTCCAATTTTATTAATATTTTAAAAAATACATAAAAATACAACATCCAATGTCTGAATAAATATATTTAACAAGTTGCAAGATACCTTATTTTACACAAAAATTTCAGCTTTAGAAATCTTGTTAAATAACTTCACTGTTGTTATATATTTCATTTTTCGTCTTTTTGTAACAAAATAAAAACTCTGAAATTACATAGAAAAAAGACAAAATATTTTTGTCAAGGGATAAGATAGTCCACTGAAAACCTATTCACAATTCCACTGTAAACATTAATAAACATTAAAATATTTGCATAACTGTGTGCTCAAAAATCCTATAAAAAGTGGAAGACTTATTACAACTGTAGTTTTCAGTCAACTACACTTCCTTTCACAATTTATTTTGTCCCATTTACACCTTTAAAACTGGGCACATTGCTGAACACATACTTTGGCAGTTCTGTAGAGCAAGTGCTTACACAAAGAGGAACTCACCGAGAGTGAACGTACAGCTCGGTGAAAGTGCAGCAGGTAACGCAATTCTTTTTTTTGATAATACTCCGATGTCTGCTTGATGCACTTGCTTTTTCTAAGATCTCCCTAGAACACCTGAATGCTTCATTGGACATAACTTTTCAAATTTGATAAGTGCCCTTTCTCTGCATTAATAAAGAAAAAAAAAAAAAAACAAACAAACAAAACGAAGACAAACACAATGACAAGCATGTCACATTGTGCCTACAACCTTCAGTTACCAATGAGCTTAAGTTCTCTGAACAGTAAATTAAATCAAAGAAGAGGGTAGGAGGGGAGAACAGGTACAGTCCAGCAGTGGAAGTGTGTACAGAATATACTTGGCAATGTCAAACCAGTTGAGTGCTTTCTGTGGTTGAATTTCAGGATTTATGTCCATGGCAGCAAGTTGCTGGCAAGGCAGAGAAATGTGTATCACCTGCATTCTACAGCAAGCACATTTTGTGGAGGAGAAGATGATGATGGACTCATTCCAGTGTCTGATGAAGCAGATGACATGGATGCTCCTGTATGTGACACTGAATACACAGAACAACAGATCAGGATCAGGTCACCAAAGCACATCTCAGAATGAATGCTTCCTTGGTTATTAGGTGATTTAAAAAGACCTCAAAGAAGTGGCATGGTCACAGAAAACCGATACAGATTTTTTTTGTCAATTGCTTTCACTACTACATTCACACAGACTGGATCAGTTTCCTCACCCTTCCAATCGGAAAAATAAATCAGATGTGGCATTACACTGACTGAAAACTCAGACTGAGCATGCACTAGGAAGTCCAAGTTTGTAATACACCATTATAAAAGAGTCAATGCTTTCATTAGGTTCAATTTCTGAAAAGCCACAAATACAGTTTCCTAAATATGTATACACACAAACAGGTGGTAACACTATTTTCTTCAAACATACCGTCAATTAAAATCACGTTGCTTTGAGTTACCCATTTTCAAGAAAATTAACTTCTCATGGGAAGCATAAAGCAAATCTGAAAGTTACCTTCTCTGTCTTTCTTTTTTAATCGTTTTCTTCTCCTGTCTATAGTTGCTACTTCGGACTTCAAGGACATGTAGTATTTTCGTATTTCCTGTAGTTTTTCTTGTAAGAAGGAGATCCTTTCAGTGCTGCTCATGTTGTCTAGTTCATCTGAAATGTGCAAAGAGAAGACAGCTTCATTAGAGTGCTTTTAAACAAACAAATGCAATTCTTCACAGTATACAAGTTGCGGCATGGAAGATAACACAGTGACACAACTATGCCATGAAAGGCCTACACCCAACTTAGAATCCCCACATTTGTACATTTTCCTTTCAGAATCGTTTTTCTGTTTTCCCTCTAAGGAATTCACTTAAAGAATTCTTACTGAGCTGAAAACTCCATTTGTATACTCTCGGCGAAGCATTCTGGTGGTGGTGTTTCTCCCTGTGTTTATCCTTCTCTCCATCTTTGATGTGAGGTGAAATCACTCTTGCAGGTGATCGAGAAATCTTCTGTTGTTTGGATGCATTTATGTGTTTTACAGGAGTACATTTACTGGAACTGTCCAGGACAGGAAGGTCTTCACTGTCACTACTTTGTCCTGCAGCAAGAGAAAGGTACTTTTTTAGATGTCAAAAAAACCCAACCTTAACATTTTTTAAATTGTAGTTCTCATCAGAAAAAAATTAAAAATTATTGAGAAAAAAACCTGCTCCTTCTTGCTCAAGAGATCCCAGAATGCACAGAAGGAAAAACCATTTCAGATTCAATGTACAACTTTATCAGGCACAGCAGGCACCGGACTCTCAAGTGTGCTGATGATTAATGCAGGAGAAGTCAGTCAAGGGCTGACTAAGCCTTTAGCTAAAAAGCAATAGTCAATTTCTTTTATAGAAGCAATAAAGAAGCTTATTAAAATAAGAAAAGACAACTTATCAGTGCTCTCAAAGTCTGGTATTTTGGGGTTCTAGAATCCCAACCAGAATCTCTTTTTTTAAAGATTAAAACTGTATCAATACAGGCAGGGAGCATATGATTATTTTATATTTACCAAAATGCTTTACACAGCCTAAGGGTGCAGGAAACATGACTGAAAGCATAAAAGCTTTACCAAGTAACAGAAAATTTTAAGCTGATATATGCGAATATTTTAGATTCCCACAATAATTTCAAAGTTTTACACAGGCACATTAAATATGTCTCAATATTGTATGTCAGATAGTTAATATTTAGTTTGATATTTCAAAGCTATAACAATGCTGCCACATGGCCTAAATATATTGACTCATTCAATACAAAGATCACCAAAAATGAACTACAGAAACATAAACCCCCAGATTTATATAGCAAGTTGAAAACAGTCACCTATTTGAGATAAAAGCACACAGGATTCCTTTTGCTGAAGTTACTCTTTAGCAAACATTTTTTTCCCTACTTCATAAATGCATTTTTTCCCATGAGAAACATCTGTCCTAAGACTTTAAATGAGCCGTTTCTACTCAGAACAAGCTCCCCTCTCCCAAATTCATCACCAACCCCATCTATATAAGTAAGCATAATGGTAAATATTTTTAATAAACATTTATTTAGGAAGTGCTAATATGCACAGTTATTAGAAGTTTTTCCCAACAAAGTCATGAAAAGCAGCCAAGAGATTTCTTGGTAGTGCTGCTACCACACTGCTGGTTAAATTCTCTCCGACTAACAGCCAATAATCATAATGAAGAACAATGACAAATTCTGACAAGGAGGTCCCATCCAGCAGAAATCCGAGATAACAGTGAGAGCAGTGGGCCCTTCTACCTGTTTATAGGACAGCACAACTTCCCCCCTAAACCTCTCCCCCTCCAGGAATGTACCTGTTCCGTTCTTTTCATTTTTGGCTGCAGCACTTGTTCGCTTTGGAGTACGCTTTTGTTTTTTTGCCAGTGTTCCACTATTGCTATCACTGGGTCTTTTTTGACCTGAATGACAGGGGGAAAAAAATAAAAAGAACAAAAATAAAGAGGTCTCAAATATTTCTGCCACTAACAAGCTCTTTTTATAAGCAACAAAGGAATTTAAAAATCAAAAGACAAAAGGAAAGAGTAATTTTTAGCAGTGACACCAGAGTTAAGACAACTCCAGCAGCAGTTACAGCAGAGAGTGACTTCCCGCAGGACGCGCTCACCTTTCTCTCCCATCTCTCTCTCCTGCACGGCTATGCTACAATTGCTCGATGTCGTACTGGCTTCAAATCCATTAGCAGACTCGCTCTCACAAAGCCCTTCCTGCAACTCTTCTGCTACGCTGTCGACTTCGATGGTCATGTCGCTTTCGCTCTTGATACTGCGAGACTCGTCCTGACTGAGCGCGAGGGGAGAGGCCACTGAAAAGCTCGACTGGACAGCAGGGGGTAAGGCAGATGGATTAGAATTTGAAGCATGGGGGTCTGGCTTTTCTGATATCGTGTCTTCACTACTGCTCTTCTCCTTTTCATCTAAGTCATCCAAGTCTACTTCATGGCACAGCAAAGTTTCGGGACCAATCTGAGGCATTGCATCATCCTCATCTTTCAAAGGAACATCCTCATTTTCTTCAGGTGGATGTTCAAAATTCTCATTCCTTAGCTCTTGACCGTGCTGAACTGATTCTGCCACCAACGATGGCATCTCCTCATTTTCAGTTCTGAGGGACTCTTCAGCATTCAGCCCCCTACATTCTTCTGCTCCAGTACATTCATTGGTCCTCTCTTCAGATACAATATTTGGCACTTCCATCTCGCTCTCTCGTCGATTTCTCTTCTCGGGTGATGCCTGTTCCAAAGTTTTCCTTTTCAAAAGTTTCTTGTCTTTTGTAGAAGGTTCTGTTTCAATTTCAGTAGTGCTGGAAATTTCTTTACAATCCAAGGAAGACATGTCTAATCTTTCAGGTTCTGCATGAGATTCATTTGCCACCTCTTCTTGGTTTCCTAGTGAAATCTTTGCATTCTCTAAAGAGGGATCTTTTGTCTTGCTCCTTCTCCCTTTTCCTTTAGGTGATTTTTCAGCCTCTCTCTTTATTTCTTCTATTTGTTCTGTTTTATTTCCAAAAATCTGAACAATTTGTTCACTTTCTTCAACTTCCAGTTTCAGTGTTTCTAGTGGCTGTACTTGAGTCCTGTCATTTTCTTTCAATGCATGAGGAATCTTTGGGGTTTCTTCATCTAGCTTCTCATCATGCAGTTTTTCACTTTTCTCCAGTTCTGAAGTTTCTGGAGAAAATTCTTCATTCAAATTCTTTTCAGATGACTCATCTGCTTCGCTGTCAGAGGACCCAGAGTCTAAACAAATTTACAAAAAGAAGAAAACACCACCCTAAATCATCAATTACAATTACTTTTCTTAAACGACAGGGAAAAAAAAAAAATCATAAATTACCCCGTGATCTGTGGTATTAACATCAGCTTACAGTAAATGATTTCAAACTTTAAAAAAATCCTGTTTCCAGGATTTTTCCACACACTGATTACAATTCTTGTTTTTACTGAAGTTTTCTATGAAACTACAATAGGAGTAGCACTATCAGACTTCAAGGAGCATCTGGATGATGGTGTTCATCATATGGTTTAGATTTAGGTAGTCCTGCAAGGACCAGAGTTGGACTCGATGATCCTTATGGGTCCCTTCCAACTTCACATATTCTTATGATTCTACTACTACTACTACTACTATTTCTTCTCAATTAAGCCAGTGTAAACAAATTACAGTTTATAGCAGCACAAATAGTTTTACAGAGTCTCATGATCTGGTATCTATCTGTGGCTACTGCCTCCCCCAGCTGACATTACAAAACACAAGACTCCTCCTCGCTATGCACTCCCAAACAGAAAAAAACCCACCCCAAACAAAACCCCAAAACATTCCACACCACAATACGGACATTTCATCGCTAAACTAGTGTACAAATCACATGCCATATACAAAGCAAGCATTGTTACATTACCAGAAGATTATTTAAGGACCTGTACTAAAAGGAGACAGTGATTTCACTTCAGTTTTTGTTCACGGAGGCTTAGAAATACCAAAAATATTGCTGCCATTTGTATATAATTAGCAGCTCTGCTGGATGCTGTAGTTCTGAGGTTGAGGACTGACTTACTACAACAAAGACTATCATTATACCAGTAGATCTGGTCTGTTCAAGATCAGGACTAAAAGGCTCTGGCTGAAGAACATGGAATACCTCGCACAGTCATTTCCACACCATAGCTCTTCTGTGAGCAAACTGTGCTCCTCTGCAGTGTCACCTCAACTACTTCCTCAACAGAATTCACATGGAGAAGAAAAAAAAGAAAAAACACAAACATAGAAAACCAAACAACAAAAAAGAGTAAAAAATAAAAATCAAATCTCTTTTCAAAAAGGTACCAAAAAAACCCCTCAAAGCATAAAAATCCCAAAGCCTAAAACCTCAAACAGGACTGAGATCACTCACCGTTTGATCCTCTATCAGAATCAAACATTCCTGAGCTATGTCTTGTCTGCCTGTGAGATGTTGCTAAAATCAAAATCAAAAGCATTAATTTTTGTAGAGTAAAACCTGAGCCAAAATTTTGTTCTATTGCTTGTGCACTGACTGGTTAAGCAGGACTTTAAAGCTGCTGACAGTGCTGCTGCTCGCTGGGGTTGTCATTAATGCACCACGTTACATCACTGTTTACATGCACTTCCATGCCAGACCACGAGTGCACCAGATGTACCTTCTGTTCCATTTGGTAATGGTGAGGAATCTGACAAGTTGTTCCGTGCACTTCTGGCTCCTGATTTACCTTCACTATTAGGTGTTTTGGCTAAACTGCAAGACGTGTTTGATGGAAGAGTAGACTTCAGAGGGGGTCGCCCACGCTTTGATTTTTGCTTCTCCTCATCCTTCTTCTCATCCTTTTCACTGTCTTCTTTATTCTGAGGGGAAAACAATGAATTTTTATTAAAATTTTTCACTGCTGATCATCAACTTTTTTCTCTTTTTGCTCTACACTTTTATTAAAAATCTAGACTGGGGTCTGAATAACGTTTTGGGTTTTTTTACTAAGGAACAGTGATAGTCATTAAGTACTACTAGAAACTTATTGAAATAACCATTACTTTTGTTTTTTTCTTCTGTTTTCTCTTTGGTCCTCCTTTGTCCACAGGCCAGATAATCCGATCAGCTTTCACCCATTCATCATATCTAGAAAGGAGTAACAATGTACTGTTACTACTGCAAATAAAAAGTTGTTTGCAATAGGAGGATTAAAAGACTTGAGTTACAGAAAACATTAAGGGGAGGTAGGAAAGCAGAGTATATATTTACAAACATGTGCAGTATTACACATCTAGCCCATAAAAAAAATGATGGAGTGGAGGAATGGAAGTGAAAACCTCCCTGTAGCTTGCTAGCAAAGAACTGGAACTCAGGCAACTTAGTCAACTCTAAAGTTTGTCAGTTATTACACATCACATACAAAAGTCAGTTTTCACCAAACCAGGCCTCAATAGTAAAATAAATGGGGTTTGGGTTTTTTTTGTTTTTTTATTAAAGGTAGTTTTTCAATTATAGCAAGGAACTGTAGGAGATTCTGAAAAGCACAAATAGTCTGCTAGTGCTCCTCAAAACCTCTCGAGTTATTAACAAGGTAAAGGGAGACATATAAGTATTTGGGGGTACCCCAAATCATCTTGGTGCTACCACAGAGAAATCTGCTTAGTTTACTCAGAAATGTATGGATTTGGAACATCTCCAGTTAGCCACTTGAAGTGCTCTATTCTAAAAACGATGGATTTTGTGGTATTTTTTTGTCTACATAATCACAATGCTCTGAAGAACAACAACAAAAAAAGCCATTTCTGCAGCATTATTGAATATAAAGCATGGCTGCCAAGAGAAGCACTTGATGAATTTTTTTCTGCAGGTCCTTGTTTCTTGGCCCTCTCCTATTCTCTCTACACGTAACAACAGTTCTTTACAATCACAGTTAACATTCAACACAAGGATAAATTTTGTTGCCAAAATTTCAGTGCTTGATATGCTTAATTGTAGCTGTCTTCACCATTATCAATGACTCCCTTAAATAACTGATAGTGCTACCAGTAGCTGGCAGAGTAAGTTACAGGGATAGTCCTGTGAGGGGTGAGGATTACTCACTTTAAACTGGATGGAAACTTGGAAACACAGAAGTAAATATATTCTGAGATTTCAAGCAAGTGTCATACCACGAACAAAGTTACTAGCACTGAAAAGTGTAACAGAGTCAGATCCTGTTATCATGTTTTAATTCAATTTGGAGCCGAGTCATTGATTATCTTTCTCTTTCTTTCCTAAAACCAAAAATTCTTTTGCAAATAATGCTTCTAACAAAGACATGAAAGGCAATTTGTTATCCTCACCTTACGTTCCAACCATAGTAATGAACTAAATATAAAACTTCTCCGTCATCAATTTCAGTGCTTTTAATACTGGCTTCATAAATTTTTTGAGTCTTTCCACGTCCATATTTTACTTTCACTTTGGTTCCAGTCAGACAGGGTTCTGCATCCTCCTCATCCTCTTCACCTTCTGATTCTCCTTTGTTCTCAATTTCCTCCCTGCAGTAAAGTGTATTTAAAATGCCCACTAATTAGTGGCAATCAACGTTTTAACATTTAGCTAGAGTAGCCAAGCTACTACAAAAGAAAAAGGCTGCAAGAAAAAATGTTTTCATTTTCTGCATCCTGTTCTGCCTCTGAAAAGGACACAGCTTTGTAAATCAAGAACAGGACTTTGAGAGAATAGGGTGCCAGACATATCCAGAAAAAATGATAACTTACATACAACTTATGAGCTGTACAACTACCCCAAAGCTTAAAGATTATTTTTTAAAATAATATTTTGATAATACAAAAAGAATAGGTTAATTCAGTATTTGGCTCTGAGATAAGACAGGAAGAACTAACTTAATTTTGTAAAATAGACTTTATTTTGACAGATTATATTAAGAAAGAAAAATTTAAAAATCTTTCTTCTACATCTTGCTCAATAGGCTGCAGTTTACTAACAGTGCATGTAAATTTGAACAGCCACCACAGTGATCCTCTCATGGATACAAACACCATTCCAGTGAAAAAAAGTTGATTACAACAGTGTTTAACCAAGATTAGAAGTGTCCACATTAGCTGTATCTACCTCTTATTATAGTTATAACTAATATTTAAACACTCTACTTAAACAAGAATTACAATTTAATCTATTTTTACCTATACTTCTCTCCCTATTTTAGTGTGAATTTAGTGCAATAAAAGTTAAACTGGAAGTTATATTTAGCATAGTAGAAGTTAAACTCAAAAAATAGTTACCAAGAAAGAAAATACTGAAAGACTATGGGTTTGCTTTTAATGAAATGTATTTGCTAGCCTTTTGTGAAAGATCAGCTATCTTCTTGTGGCAAACATTTAAAAGGAAGAGGATAAGTACCATCCACACCACTAAGAGAAAACTCTTCTGATGCCTCTGTCACCTGACATTCCTCCATGACCTCTGGCACACCCACACTGTACCTCCACAGGAGGAAATTTCTGCATGCACTGCAAAAATAATTAATTTTTCTTTGGACTGCCCGTGCCACTTTCTTTAAAATAACTGGTTTTCCCACTCTCAAAGCTCTTTAGAAGAAAGTATGCAATGCCTCTATCAGGCTTTATTCAGGATCAACTTGTGTCCACACTACTTAGCTCCATGAACAAGAAAAACAAAGTAGGAAAGCCAGCTTGAGCAGGTAAGATACTACCCTTCACCACAGCCAAAGTTAGCTAAGAAGAGGTCTTCTCAGGTAATAAATTAGTCACCCAGTCACAATTTGTTTGTAGCCAGGACAATAAATCCAAATCGACTTGTCAAGCTTAGTCTCTGGATGCTTTTTCCCTTTGCCCTTCCATGTGTCTCCATCTCCTCCTCTTCAACCTGCCTCTAGGTTTCTTTCTTTCTCTTCTGCTTTATTAGAATCACAGAATGTTAGGGGTTGGAAGGGACCTCTGGAGACATTGAGTCCACCCCCCCTGCCAGCACAGGAACACCCAAGGCAGGCTACACAGGAACAGATCCAGGCAGGTCTTGAAAGTCTCTAAGAGGAGGAGACTCCACAACCTCTCTAGGCAGCCTGGTCCAGGCTCTGTCACTCTCACAGTAAAGTTTTTCCTGATGTTGAGGTGGAACTTCCCATGTTCAGTTTGTGACCATTACCTCTCATCCTATCAGAGGGCATCACTGAAAAGAGACTGGCCCCTTCTACTTGACACAAACCCTTCAGATCTTTGAAAACATTCATAAGATCCCCTCTGTGTTTTCTCTTTTCCAGGCTAAACAGCCCCAGGGCTCTCAGCCTTTCCTCATCAGAGAGATGTTCCAGTCCCTTCAGCATCCATGTAGCCTCTGTTGGACTGTCTCTAGTATTTTCCTGTCCCTCTTGAACTGGGGAGACCAGAACTGGACACAATACTCCAGATGTGGTCTCACTAGTGCAGAACAGAGGGGGAGGAGAACCTCCCTCAACCTGCTGGACACACTTTTCTTTATGCACCCCAGATTATTCTTGGATCCCTTTCCTGCCTGCCCACAATACATCAGGAAACAACAAAACCCAATAAAGCTTTCCCTTTCCTGTCGGGCTGAAAATTAGGTCCCTGATTTCTACATTTTAGCTGGCAAGATCTCCAGCTCTGTGCATACTCCTGCCTGGAGTATGACTTGATCGTGACACTGACATACTTGTAAGAAGGTGATAAAAGTTAATGTTTACCTCTCCCTCTGCCTCTCCTCCTCTTCATCTGATTCTTTATCAGAATCCTCCTGTTTTTTAATTTTTTTCTCTTTTTGCTTTGGTGTACTTTTTCTCCCTAGAGAAGTTTCATTTTCTTTCTTTTCTGCATTCTCAGGTGCTTCCTCTATATCTTTGTTTTCTTTGTTTTCTTTGTCTTTTAATTTGTCTTGTGTTTTATCCTCTTCACTATCTTTTTTAGCAGGGGTTGCATCACGGGCAAGTCTTCTTCGTCCCTGGAACAGAAATAAGATCAGTTTAATGACTCTTGTAAACTGTTCTCTGCACAACCTCTCCAACTCTCCACAACAACTGAAACATACTACTCCTATACAGAAGAAAGGCTTGGAGCTTAACACCAAAAAAGCAAAATATTCTAAAATCTTAAGGTAATTCCTTAAAGTCTTGTCACAGAATCATAGAATTGTTTTGGTTAGAAAAGATGATTCAGATCATCAAGTCCAAGTTTTAACCCAGCACTGCCAGGGCACCACTGAACCACATCCCACAGCACCACATCTACACATCTTTAAATGCCTCCAGGGATGGGGACTCCACCACTGCCCTGGGCAGCCTGGGCCAGCCCTTGACAACCTTTTGGAGGAAGAATTTTTTCCTAATATCCAACCTAAAGCTCCCTTGGCACAATGTGAGGCTGCTCCTGTCACTTGTTCCTTGGGAGAAGAGCCCAACCCCACCTGGCTCCAGCCTCCTGTCAGGGAGTTGTCAACAGTGAGAAGATCTCCCCTGAGCCTCCTTTTCTCCAGGCTGAACAACCCCAGGTCCCTCAGCTGCTCCTCACAAGGCTTGTGCTCTAGACCCTTCTCCAGCTTTGTTGTCCTTCTCCGGACACATTCCAGCCCCTCACTGTCCTTGGAGTGAGGGGCCCAAAACGGAACCCAGGATTTGAGGTGTGGCCTCACCAGGGGGACACCACTGCACAGGAGGACAATCCCTGCCCTAGTCCACACTATTTCCAGTAAAAGCCAGGATGCTGTTAGCCTTCTTGGCCAAACTGCTGCCTCATTCTCAGACAGCTATTGACCAATATCCCCAGGTTCTCCAAAGTCTTACTGAAGTCTTGCTGTATCAGGCCCATTGCCCTGACAGGAAGGGCCAAACTGCCTTGCTCAACTACAGTAACAGCATTAATTAAAGTGCTTTTCTAGGACTACTAAGAGAAGGCATCTTCCTTTCAGCATCTTCAATCCCAAAAGCCACCTGTTGAATTCACAGAACAGAAATTCTTCAGCTTTAGAAAAAGATATAACTATCACATTTATAAAAGGTACTTTGAGTAGCCAAACAGTACCTGTCTGGAACTATCTGCAACTGGTTGTTGGGGATCTAATACCCGTTTATTATTTTACTATTACAAGTCTTTTGACAGGGTCATTGCCTTATAATCACAAGATTTAAAATACATTATGAATGCAAGATTAATCATCTGGAGGCGATCCAAAGATGACAGTAAGGAAGGCACTATAATAATTAAAGTTACAGTAATATAATGGTAAATACTTTGGGAAAATAATAATTCATTAATAGATAGCTAGCAACTAGCAATAATAATATTTAGTTATAAACATATTGATGTAGACAGCCAGGGATAAAAAAAAAGACAAAACAACCCCAAAAAACTTCCATTTCTTTTTCCTCTCACCAGTTTTCTCCACAAACAATAAATAAATGATCAAAGAAACCACAAAGCTAATGCCATGCCAGGAAGTTCATTAAGATTGATACCACTTGGAAAAAAACGCTTGCAGTTAGAGAGAAATATGATACATAATGTAAATCTCTTTTCATCTAATAACTTAAGAGGCCATATACTTGCTTACAAAGGTGGTTTGCAAGAAGTGCTCTAATAGAATTATGTTTCAGTTGAAGAGAATCCTTACAACTTGATCAAGCTGCTTGAAAAGGTAGCAATTCCTTGCCCTTCAGTAACCATGCTGCATTGAAGAACACAAGTTGCCCTTTTAACAATTAACAGGAGTGCTACAGTCGTACTCAGAGCTCTTAAAAGTACTCATTGCGTTCTCCATCAGGTTCAGTATCCACTAACTGATGGGTCACTGGTCTTATCTATGTGGCTACTGACACAACTCTCACCTCTACAGCATTCAAAGATAAAGGAAGAAAAAACAAGCATTCCTCCTGCTTTTGTCTACGTACTGTAAAACTGCAGTGTTTCTCTTCTTAGAAGAGGTGAGACTGCAATAAAAACTCAGAGAAATGAGTCTTCCTGGGATCCTTAAAGCTGCAGCGCTTCATATTGCTCCAGATTCCACGTGCCTGTGGAAATTCTCACCCGCAACCAAGCC
Organism: Megaceryle maxima; assembly: GCA_024605025.1. NCBI lineage: Eukaryota > Metazoa > Chordata > Aves > Coraciiformes > Cerylidae > Megaceryle > Megaceryle maxima. The sequence continues at coordinate 14,943 of JANHGN010010350.1, read as the reverse complement.
TGTCCCTCTGAGTTTCACTGTTCTGATGACATACAGCTCTCAGTAGCTCTCAGTCATCTCTGAATCAAAACATGCCCAACATCCAACGCAGCCTCAGCAAATCCCTTCGATGGTTCACGATATGAGGAATTAATCAAAACTGATTCTATTCACAGGTAGAACATAATTAACAGTTAACACCAACTCTGCCTTCAGAGAACCCTGTCTTAGGCTTGTGCAAGTACACCAATTCAAACCTACAATCACTCCACGAGGGAAAACTCATTATGTAAACTGCTCAGTATACAAAGGGGTTTTGTTAAGTACTAAATAGAATTCATTCCAAACCACTTACCCTTGGGGATCTTAGTTCTATTTCTTCTTTTTCACTTTCACTGCTGGAATAATTTTCTTCTGCTTCTTTTTTAACTTCTGTTGGGGGCATTTTTTGTTCCTCTTTTACACTCTCCTCCATTGGTTCCACGTGTTTCTGTATGTCTTCTACCACTTTTGGTTCATTGTGATGGATGGTCCTAAACTGAATGTTTGCAGAACGGCAGTACTCTTCAAAACCATAAAGATACCTACAGATGCAAAGAGTTTCATGCATATTTAATGTTTTCTATTTATTGAAGTGCATAAAACCTACTTTCCTGCTCACAGAAAAGCAGGAGGAGCAGTAACTTCAGGAAAAAAACCAGCAAAAAACAGGCCTAAATAAACACCAAAAATCAAAACCAGAGAAGAGGTTGAAATGAAACAATTATCACACAAGTCCAAATGGTGAGAAAAAATATGCAGAGGTGCTTCCCACAAATTTTACTTCATCCCCATCCAGTAAAGAATTAGAACAGCGAAGCCTAAGAACATTTACAGTGTTTTGCACATGAACAACAAAATCAACCTAGTATTAAAATATGGGCATACAAATGAGTTACCATGCTGTAAAAAACTGCCTGTGAGCACACTCTAATCCACTTAGAGGTGAGAGAAATAAGAACTAGTTTATTCCTGAAAGAATAAAAATGCAAGTTACAACATACCAGAGTGTAATTATTTCCACTGTAACAGCAACCTAGTATATATTGACCAATTATTCTTTTAATGATAAATACTCTTCTCTGTAAAATACAGACCTTAAACATGGGCCCAGTTCAAATCCCACTGAAGATAGTCTGAATATTTTCATCTTCATCAACATTAACATGAGTTGAGTCATTAGTCATCCCTATTCAACCAGCCAAATTTCCTTAGGTTCGAGTCAAGAGAACCACATTCTTCCCTTTTACTCAAAAAGCCCAACTGTTTCTTGTCAAACTTCCAGGAGAATAAATAATAAAAATCTTTATTTAGAAAATGAGCTTAAAAATTGTCATTCCTAAAAGGTTTCCATTTCAAAAGTTAAAACACAACCGAAAACCAGGGGTCAGAATAAAAAGATTTATGCATTTTTTTAAAAATTACAATTAGTAATTTTATATTACATTAGTGATTTTACTACTCAATACCATCACATCCACCACAGCAATGTACATAATTACACCCTGAACCCATTATTCTACGAATTCCACAAAGAGGATATTTAAATGCACAATCTGAACCATGTCTGTTGCTATCACTTTCCAGGAAAGTTAAAGAAACTGCTATAGAATTCTTCTCACTGTGTGGAGCAGCCGCACACTTTAAGGAGCACACACACACGTGGACAGAGCCCGTTCTTGTTAATCACCATGAACTGCAAAGTTGAATTTGCTAAAGCTTTTTGTATAAACCTCACCGTTGTACTCTGACATGGCATCATCACATGCTGAAAGTGAGTACTTCTTGATAAAAACAGTGGAATTCTAAGGTATTAGAGCAACAGGAATTTATGCAGCTCTGAGCACTGTCTCCTCTCCTCCACTGTATCACTGGAAAATGCTCAGAACTCCTCATTAACTTAAGAATATCAACTCAGAAATTGCTTTAGTATTGGACATGCTACTAAAAAAACCAAACCAAAACACATTTTCACTGTTAAACAACACGAGAACTTACTTTCTATAAGCAGTTTTTACATTGTAGGAAGCAGCCGAGTTCAAAATAGGAATGCCAAGGTCCATATAAATTTGCTTCCATACAGCACCACTCTCAATCTTTGGGGGGGGAAAAAAAAACAAGAGAGAGAGAGAGAGAGAAAAGGAAGTTTTCAGGTTTTGTTAAGCAAAAACACTAAGGAAAAGTAGCTAACACAGCAACAAGCCATAGCCTTTAAGAATTGAACATATTTACTTCAGGAAACATCCAACACTTACATTGTCACACCCACCCTGCTGATATACCAGTCTAAAAAGTTTGAAGAGATTAAGGTCCTTGTAGCCCAGAACAGGTGGTTTATTGATAGGAGTACCTAAAGAAAAACAAAACCAGAAGCAAGAAATTATCACAAAGGAGCACAAACTGCTTCCTCCATTCCTTCAGTACACATTTGATTACAAGTATCTTTCTATGTTTTAAAATCTGTATTTAATAGTTCTAAGATCTGTCACAAGTCAATAGTTTCCAACCACCATTTAAAGCTTCACCCACTTTTGAACCCATCGCTAATTTCTGGGTGGTTTCTTAGTGTACTGGCACCAGCCACTCAATAACTCATTTCTTGACCTCCTTTTCAGATTTGTGCAATAACCTGCATCCAACTGGCTGCATCTCACTGTTCCTCTCATGGTGGGGGGGGCACAGCCAGAATTGCAGCAAGCTCTACGGGTCACCTGATGAACACTGGAATATAGCAATGTGCAAAGAGATTAACTCAAACCATTGTGGTCTGCAAGGAATGGGGAAGAAGGAGAAAAGCTGGATTAGAAAGAGATATGCAGGCAAATTGTCAGAATGTGGAAAAGCACAAAATCCTAACAAGACATGAGTATTTGGGACAGTTTTGGGAAGAACAACTCAAATTTTGTGTGTGGTAATGATGAACAGAACAATAATTAACTGCAAATGGAGAGACCAAAAGTGACTTGGGGCAAGTGGCTGCGTACGTAGACAGTATTCCTCCCAGCAAGGAAGGATATCAAGCCTCTTCGCTGCTGTGTCTCATCTTCCTTCATCTTTGTGCAATTATATTTGGAATCATTAAAATAATTTTATAGGACCTTGAGAATACTGTCATAATTACAAAACTCAAAACTTTCACAGTGAGAGAACAGAATGTAGCACAAAGCTGCTGGGAACAGAAATCATGCTATAAGGACAGAGAAAAAACCTAACCAAAACAAAAAACAAACCCAAAACACAAACCAACCAACCAACCACCAAAAAACCCTAAAATAGACAGACAGGGGGAAAGAACAAGCCCTCAAAGTCCTGCACATTGTTCAATTAACATCTTAGCTTAAAGAATAGTTTCTAGACTGAATCTTCAAATTCAGTCCACAAATGATTTTTGTTTTTTCCTCTACAAGTCCCTGATATGATCCTACTTAGTCCATAGTCCAAGTGTGCTTAAGAAAGGGAAGGAGAAAGCAGGAAAATGGAAAAGGGGGAAGAATCGGGCTACTAGAAAAGAGAGAAAATTGTGGCTTAGTCCAGCAGCATAAGGATTTTTTTTTTTGCCTCCCCTCTTCTTCCCAGAGGGCAGGTTACTCTCCAGAAGCACTGCTTATACACAAGAGGCCTCAGAATTATATTGGCTGAGCTCTGGTATAATTTGCTATAATACATGATCAATTTCTAAACCTATGATAAGAACTGGCAATACTGGACAGACTTGAAACTGTTCTTTTCCAGTTTAGAATGCTCTAGAATACACCTTTATAAAAGGGATGAAGAACCAATTCTATAAAGGTAACTTGATTCCCCCCTCCCCTAATTTTAAAACCCAAGGAAAAAAAAAAGGTTAGGGGGAAATCTGAAGGCACCACATGCACTTTACATTTTACTCTTAGCTCTGGCTATTTCAAATTCAAGTACATCAGCATTTGCTGTTCTATATGCTGCTCTGGAAATAGCATTCAGGCAACTTCTGTCAAGGCAAAAGAAGTAAAAAAGCTATAGTTGAGTAGTTGCACTTGTAAAATATCTTTACCAGTATTACTGCAGGATTATCACAGTATTTGAATTGAAATAGCAAGTCCATGAGTAAAATGAGTAATACAAATATATGATAAAATATAAGATAAAGAAGATTTAAAAAAAAGTCCAGGTTTAAATACAACTTTAAAAGAAAAAAAAAAAAAATTGAGAAGAGGGTGGAGTGGGAGGGTGTGCATGCAGCCAAAGAACAGAAAACTTCAGTGTCAGGCTCATTACAACTGCAAATGTGAATGGCTTAAGCAAGAACAGGTCTCCCAAGTCCGCAGCTATATCATACCCTGCTCTCTATATATAGTGCATGCACTTCCAACATACGTCTTACGCCAGGACTTTAATTATTCCAATTTATTACAGTCTCACCTAATTCTGTAAAGACAGACATTTTAAATATGCTATTTTCTTGTTTTAGCTACAGGACAAAGCAGAATCTTTTAAGTTGTCTCTTCAGATGAGTGTCACTTGCTACATCTGCGCATGATTAAGACAGTTCTGCAAGGAGACTTGAAGATGGCACATTTCCCACTCTCTGCTGGTTCAATTTCACCATCCGTGAATAGCCTCCTCAGGTTCCAGCCTGAGATTAACAGCAGCAGAGTTCCCAGCCACGGCTGTCACAACAAGAAGTCAACCAAGAGCTTATTTAAGAGGGATTGTTAACATAAAAAAAAAAAAAAAAAAAAGGTTTTGTGAAAGCAAAACAAAAGCAAAACACCTCAGGAAGAATTTGATTTTCCTTTGTATGCTGTGCTTCAAAGTACTGGAAGGAGATGTGCTACTTGAAAATGGGTAAAAGTGATTTTGCTAGCACCAGACTAGCTGTTATCTTTCTTTACTGACATGAGAATATGCATGTAATAACATCCATGACATTTAAAAGCGATTTTTTAAGGTCATTAAAAAAGTGGACTAGACTTTAAATTTAAAAAATGTAATATAAAATTTTAAAATAAATAATCATTCAGTGTTACCTCTGTCTTCCATAAACTTGTAAAGCTGTTGGAGGAAGTTGTCCCTCTCTTCAGGATCAAGCTCTTCCTCAGGCTGTGAAAACAAATGTAGTCATAATGAAGACACAAAATATGCAAAGCAACAATTTATTTGTACAAAAACCTAACAGCAAAAACTAAACCCACTTCCCATTTGGCCCTGCACCTGTATAATGGTGAAATAGAGAGAAAGAAACAAAGAAACATTTACTCAGGAGATTGAAACGCGCAGCTCAGGAGGAGAAAGAAAATGCAAGTCAGGGAAAGCCTCAACCCATGTCAGAAAGAATGTCTGACACTCAGAAAGAAAACACTAATATACTTAGTATACTGTTCTAATACAGGAGAGGTCTGTTACTTACATGACTTGAAGCAGTTCACAGGAAATCTAAGGTTTATGTTTTGGGTTTTGTGCTTTTTGGTTTCATTTGATTTTTTTTGTTTGTGTGTTTGCTTGTTTGTTTTGGGTTGGGTTTTTTGGGGGGTTTTTTTTGGTTTTTTTGAGGGGGTGGTGGTGGGTGGTGTTGTTTAACTCCTCTTCCTTACCCCAACTACAGCTAAGGTTGCAGAACAATTCTTTCTCCAACCATTTCTCTTTTTGATGCTCCAGAGAGTATTCATTTTGTGATGAAGCTACGATGCTCAATTTCAGCTCATATTTGGAAACACTTCTACAGCCACAGCCACTTCCCTAATTCCCTGAACACATATCTTCCTAATTTATTATTATAAATTCTTTAGTTTTATCTTTATAACTTAAATCCTCAGAGATACACGTGTATGAACTTTATGGTAAGCAGTCTACAGCGTGCAATAAAGATTTGATTTTATTCATGTAGAAGCTATGAAATTAAAGATATTAGGGACAAGGAAATAATATCTGTAGATCTACATATGTTTCATGGAATTCTCAGATGCTAGCAGAGAGCAGGAGGGGGGAAATAATAATAATAAATAAAAAAAAAATCCCTTCCCTGCAATGCTTTATGCATGCTCCTTCTTTCCTGCCAGCCTGGCAATCACAGGGACTGCTGGTAAGGCAGTTTGCACAAGGAAGACCGCAGCTGTCTTGAAGCAAAGACGTACAGTACGTGTCAAAAAATCTTACCATTACATTATTAAAAATAACAGAAAAGTCACAAGCAGTTCCAGATGGAAACCAGAATAGCAATTTCAATTTCAGTCGTGTCGGCATTCTGTAAACTTGAAGCTTCAAGGCAGGAAGACAGGCAGTGAAATGTAAATGTATACGCTACTGCCTTGTTAACCAGCACACAATCTGCCCAGCATCAGAATGAATTTCAGCCCTGCCTGCTTCAGTGAATTCTGAGCTTCAAAGCCCAACTGGGATCACCTACAAATAGGCAGAGGCAATATCTGTTTCTTATTTTCCTAATTTTTTTGTTTCCTCGGGAAATAATTGCAGGAAATTAAATGAATCAACACAACCCTGTACAGCATCAGTTACCATTTGTTCATATTACAGGGATTATATAAACAGTTGTCTATAGAATTACTATATTCTTCCAGGTTACCAAACTGAATGATTGCTATAGAAACCACAGCTTTTTTCTCTCCATCTAGACAGCAAACCAACTTCAAGATCGAGAAATTTCTACCACCTACTGTAATGTTTACTGATTAAAGGCAATATGACTCAAACTATGGAAACTAAATATATCTAAATATCAGTAAACATTTAGAAATACTTCTGAATAGCTGAATTCAAACCATGTCTTTTATGTGGGCGTAACGCCAAACCAGAACTGTAGGTCAGAACAGCAGAAATGTAGGTTAGAAATAGAACTCTCAAAGACAGAACATTAACTGTTTCCCTGATATTGAGTATTTTCAGCTGAAGAAAAGCCAAAAGGGAAGATTAAAAGCTTTTAAATGCTGATGGGATGGGGGCATAAAACCCTGACTGCAATATTCATCCAGCTATGAGAGACATCCTGAACCCTGTACCTGCTTCTCTCTGTTGAAGGTGTATGAGCTAGGTTGGCACTCCTTGACAGAGAGTTTGAACCATGCCTGGTACCAGTGCCAGAGCAGACACCAAATCCTTCCAAGACATGACTTGAATTAGACCTAAATGACTGTCACCAAGGAAGAATTCACATATAAGCTATTTCAAAGTCTTTTCTTGCTAACGGCCAAAATGAGCAAGACCAACCCTTCACAGATATGATTATTGCAACAGATACATGGATTTTTGTAAGAGGTCAATTTTCATCGTGGTTATATATCTGTAACTGGACATACTGACGTCCCAGAAATGTCTACTCTTGTGTTAGAGTTGAATTTTATTTTAAATACATTGACCATCATCTAAGCTGCTGTATGGGGGGTGGACTCCATGATCTCCAGAGGTCCCTTCCAACTCCTGCTATACTATGATTCTGTTGTACAGCTCATGTACAAAGGCAGTAAAGTATCCATCAATACCTTTCTGCTTAACTTGACATTTAGAGACTTTCCTGTTCCATTATCTTTGCTTTACTTTATAACCTTAAAATCTACACCCAAGGTCAAGAAAACACCTGAACCGTTGATGCCACAACCTGCCATCACCATCAGCAAGTGTAACTGGAGAGCTAAAATTCCCAGCACCTCTTTCCAGCAGGCACCAGGGCAACATGACTACCCTCCAAAACTCACTTCTCCTGTCCAGATGTGCCCAATTTAGACCGGGCATAAATAAGTTCACAGCATCAGATGTTCAAATACATCTAAATACAGATGTTAAAAAAAGCAAAAAAAAAAAAGGGAGACAAGTCCAAGTGAGAGGCAAAACAATATCAAATTTTCAAGCTGCACGAATTCAAGATTGAGACCTTTCTGTTTCTCATGCAATGCTCATAACTAAATGCAACATTTGAAAACTTTTTCGGGGTAGAAGCTGAATTTCATTTAAAAAAGGAAAGAAAAAAGAATCTCCAAGATGCTCTTTTTCTCTTATAATTAAAAAGTTGCAATTTTATGGATTTGAGATTTTTTTTCTTCCTTTGTGACTGACTCATCAGTTAAAGAATACTATAAATGGTAAAACAGTGAACCAACAACAAACACAGGATCTCCTATACAGGGACATACCCTTTTCCCAACCCAATTTCTTATTGCCTTCAAGTAACACTAACAGTGTTCAAGTATTCTGTAAAATTCTTTTGAGAATAACACCCAGCAATTAAGCACAACATAAAACGCACAGATACTTGTAGAAAACTTGTAACTGGCTTTGCTTCATTTGGTTTCAAGGCATTCTATTCACCAGGAGTTTTGCCTCTGTCTTTAGCATGATTTTAAACAAGAATATAGCTCTGTTATCCTGACTCACCATTTACTCTACAGAAAGATGTTAAAGCTTCTGTGGATGCCAACCTGTAGAGCCAAGTGGAAGCACGGAGGATGAAACAATTTCTTTAACAAAACAAAGAATGAATCTCTACTTACAAGCACGTAGACCATATACTCAATCAATACCGGGCTAAGGTACCAGGGACAGATCTTGCTTTTATGTTATTAATAGACTGACAATACCATAAACCCTTCTGTGAATTAAGTGAAAGCTAAGAGGAAGAACAAGGAGTACAGGATTTGGAGTCCAGAAGAGTATATGATCAAGACAAGCTGCCAGAATTAGAATGAATGTAATTTTGTTGCTTCAGAGTACTTAACTGTGTTTTCATCACTTGCACATTTGCTTTCTGATGCCAAGTTTGAACACTAATTAAGGAAATGAGAAGAACTGCAACAAGTTAACAGCTTTACAGCATGGGAAGATAAGAGCAGTCTTAAGAAGTTAATTTCTACCAAGGAGAACCAGGAATTCAACCACCCCAAGGACTCACTCTAGAGCTGTGCCTCAGTTTGCTACTTCATTGCTCCTCTTAGAGGAATAGTCTCAAAATGTTTGTTAGCACAAAATTGTGAGCAAGACAGTCTTTATAAAGAAGATGTGTGCATGGCATGGTGCAGGCCATACAGTAGCCAGAACTCCTACAAACGCAGCCACGCGTGCATGGTGATGGACAAGGATGATGAGCTAAACAATGCTCAGCTGCTGTCTGGTTAGAGGCTATTCTGCATATTGCACAGCACAGCTGCTTAGGGGGGTTTATATATA